>NJDC01002318.1:167614-200757 GCA_002245475.1 Calephelis virginiensis
TCATGCGTGAAAGGATGGACCGATTTTGCTAATTATTCCTGTTGTATTAGTTATTGTCGAGAGAAGGTTGATATGAAGAAAAAACAATAGGGTAAAACCGGAATTTGCCTATTCATAGTTAGGGTATGACAATGTCTGTCCGGTCAGCTTGTATTTAAATAAAAACTACTTTCTCGAATATGCGAATCCATAGAAATCTTGTCATAGGACTAGGTATTCCTTGATTTCTTCGAGTACAGTTATATTGCAGTTTTGGATAACTGTCTAATTGGATGCATTTCTTTTCAATAGACAAACTTAGTCCTAAATTAAAAAAACCGTGACTTGGAAATTAATGAATAATAATGCTAACATATGCTTACCCTTAAGGAATAAAATTTCGAAAAATCCTTACTTAGCGAATATTTTTGCCAATTGTCAGTGAAATTCGTTCAGTGCTTTCGGCTGTGCTTTAACAAATGAGTCAGCAACACCCTTTTTCCTTTCTTGTATTTAGATAAATCTTAGTGAAGAGGCGACGAAAACAAAATTTTAAATGGATATAAACTTATAATGATGACATTTATTTTTGGTATAATTTTTTTTGTGTCCTAAGTGTTTGGACTTCAAAAAACATTCTTTTTCTGTTTTCACATAAGTATAATAATCCGGTCCAAATTTTAGTATCACGTCAATGGAGAATATTCAGCATGAAGGATGTAGCAAACAATTAGTGATCATTTTTAAATAAGATAGGGACACTCTATTAAAAGGATTTACAAAAGTGTGTGTGTATGTGTGTGTGTAGAATGCAATGTATACAATGTTCCTTTTACTTTTAAACAAATATTAGATTTAATTAAATTACTTTTCTTTAACTAATGAATTCTGATTAAATATTTGAAAGCATCTGAGATCTCAGCAAACTATTGTCTCTATAAACTAAAAGGACATTCACAGTAGAAGTACAAGTACTTTATTGTCAAACTGCCTACCATATATACAATGTTTGCGTTCGCTAGCTCCCTCTATCCGTCGTTCAGGTACAATGTACATACACAAATAAATACTGTTAGCGACATAATCAATATACCAAATATAAATACTAATATACAATAGATAAATAGTAATATACAAAAATACGTTAACTAAATAAGTTTTATGAACTTGATATCTGATGCTAGTGTCAAGCTACCATGTTAACTACGTGCTACAATTTAAACTTGAAATCTACAAATTCATACTTTGTAATATAGATTCAAATTGGTACAAACATAAAAAGTGCAAAACCCTCTTAATAGTTTTCAATCCTGTGTCTTGAAAGTATTTATGTCATTATCATTTATATGTACTTTGATTTATTTATACAATACCTACTTCGATAAACAAGACATAGCAGCATTGAATAATATTTAAAAATAGTACAAAATAGTATTCATTCCAAAAGTTAAAATTGGTAAAATATGTTCGTATAAAAGTCACACATTTTCTTGCATAAAATTTTTGATTTTCTTATATTGTAAATATACAAGACATGTTACGTAAATATTTTGCAAATGTAAAACAATACACATTACATTTATTGGGCATAAGATTAAAATCATAACTCGCCTTTCACAGTAGTAAAAATTATTAAGTTTTATTATGTTTTAACTTTCATATATTTTCATAAAATATGTAATAATATGATTAATATAACAATAGTTCAACAGAACAATTCATGTGCATTAGTTTTTTTTAAGTTAAACCACTAGATTAACTTATTATACCTAATAACAAGTTCACTTAATAATCCCAAGATGTTAAAGTGACACCAGTTTAAAAAATATTAAAAGATTTTTTTTGTTACTTTGGCCTCATTTGTAAACTACTTCACATATTAAGGTGGGGAAGGGTTCTATCAAATATGACAGTGCAACATGGGGTTTCAAAGCTACATATCGTTCGAGTTTATACTTTTATAACTTTACTTTTTTTTTATAATTAAATGGAAATTTTATGTCACGTAATTTTTAAAAAGTCTCAACAAACAGCGACAATATATTTTTTTATTAATATATAAAATAAAATTTTACTCAATGTTATAACACTTTTTAAAAAGTACTTAGTTATTCTTTTTAAAATTTAGTTGTAGACTTACCGATAATAAAGCGCCGATGAGGTCAGTAGCGATTGGATCTTCAGAACGCAATTTGGGGTCTTCCCTCATCTGCGGTGAGTACAGCTCCGAAGTTCGCAGCATATCCACTGCTCTTTCGATGCATGCCACTGTGGACGGTGGCGCACCTTCTGTGGCCGCGGAAAGAAGTGATATCACCTGGAAGTCAGAATAATATTACTGACTGTGCTTTCAAGGACTCGACACAGATTTAAGGAGGGTTAATATATACTTTTAAACAGCTGGCAGCTAGTTCGTTATATTGCAGATCCAACAGCAATTGTAACTATTTTTCATCAGATAATCTAGCTCGTATGCCAGTTTCTATCATAAAAACTGAAGAAATCAAGAATTGATCTAATCTTATACTTTATTTCATTACATAAAATGTATCTTAGTCAGCGACTCCAACACTTAAAACATACATATACCTAATTATAGGAAAATAAATAGTAAACACCTAGACCCATATATACGGACTTTTATATTCGTCACTCAACTAAAGAATCCATATTAAAAGAATATTCAACATCACAATGCAGCTCTCCGATTCTTTTTAACACATTATAAGGTTTCAAAGCATGGTTTAGAGATCTAGAAAGAGAATTTGGAAGGCAAATATGCTCCAGGGAGAGGACCTACTAGGTGGTCTGATACAGCAAAGAGGGTCGTTGATGGCAATATGAAGTATTCTGTCCGATTATGAAGAGAGAGATTTTCATCACACAGATATCCGTCTTCGATAGACAAAATTTGGTAAATGGGATTCTAAGCTTAAAACCACGGAAGTAATAGTTCTTATAATTTTCCACACTTGTAAAAGTGTTTAATGACAGTTCTTGCGTTTAAGGGTCCGGCGCAGTCAGAACCTATGGGGTAGACGTCAAAATACATGTACCCCATAAAGACTTTACCTCGCTGACCTGTTTAAGTCCTTGATAATTGTAACTCCATGCTATCCAGAAACTACTTAACCAATTTCAATCAAATTTTGCACACCGTGTGCAGTTTGATCCAATTTTTATATATATATAATAGGATAACTAACTTTTCAATTTATTGTTGCAATATTATTTTAGTATAATAAAAACCCTAGAGACAGCAACGCGTCGAAGACGCTAATCTTCTGTAAGTATTTGTACTTGCCTTTGTGATAGGTGCCTCCAAAGGCAGTCCTTGTAATTTAGCTAATGAGGTCCGACGTAGTCCGTCGGAGGCTACGGAGCGGACGTCGAGGGATCCTCGCCTGATGGAGTGCAATGAGCCTCTCCCTCGCTCTGTTTCAATTACATTACTAGGTTCACACACGAATACTATGTGTGACATGCTCCTGGAAATAGATGTATTTAAGTTTATTTCTAAATTTAAAAAAACAGAACTTACGGTTAAGTTGACCCTTTGGCCCTTAGGATCACTAGCGCATTTCTACTCGTAATTTAAAAATAATAAGTTAAATATAAAGGGATTTAACCCTAGCTAGAAATCAATTAAGAGTTAAATGATTAGGTACACAGTTTATAGGTTAACTATATAACTTTGAGTTAGCTTCTTACTAGGGTTAAATTAATATTAAGTTAAAACTAGATACGTGGAAGCGCCCCTAAAAGCCGGTAACACATTAATATACACACTTAACTTCCAGCTTCTGCCTTGTTTAAATCACTCTGTATTGGATGGATAATTTACCCCTTTCCTTAACCCATTTCTTGGTTAAGTATTTAACTCTAAGTTAGTTTCTAACTAGGGTTAAATCAGCTCTAAATTTATAAATTACTAGCCGACTACCTTGCGAACTTCGTATCGCTTGATATTACAGCTACTAACAGTTTGTATGGATTACAGCATTGGTTATCCCTTTTCTTCCGCAATTTTCCCGGTTTTCGTTTTCATACATTTCAAAAAGGATTAGCAAAATTTGTACATCTGTTCACACGTGATGCGACGACCACGCGAGATAGAAATATGTTTTTATTTATATAGATTAAGCATTCTTACATGAAACAGTTAAATATGTCAACAACGTACATTGTTCAATGTATACCGGACAGTGAAAAATTTACCTTTCACCTTATAATTCAAACCCTCTTCGAAATACGATAATGTAATACAAGAAATAAATAACGCAACAATAATTATCTACTTATTCATTGAATAGTTATACGTATGACTAGCACAATATTTTTTTTAGAGGTAAAACATTAAGCAAATTTTACAAGCTGATTGAAATCTCTAAATAAGGAAATTATAATATTATTTTAATACCTTAACGCGTATATTGACTTGATGGTGCTTGACGTTTCTGAGTACTCGGTATTAAACAATTAATGAGTGACGTAACGCGCAAGTTTAAAATAAAAGGAATTAATAATTTTATACAAATATCGGAAATTCGGAATTGTTGGACGACTCCACTTTCCATCAGGTTGAAGTTTATTGATATCGATTAAAAACCATATTAAGCTATCTAATTTAAAAAAAAAAAACCGGGTTGCACTCCGGGAGAGAGAAGTGAAAACTTGATATTAACGTTGTGTATGTTTGATATTTTGAAATGGTTATGGAATAATTTTGCACGAATTGATTTAAATCGGCTTGAGACGAAAGTTTACAGGTTCAAATCGTGTCTGGGGCGAAATTTTTTCTTTCTTTAAAATTTATAGAAATGTATCCCAAGCACAGGGTAAGTGCTAAAATAAAAATACAGTATTCATTTATTGCGTTATCGTTCACAAACGAACAATGGCGCAAGCGCGCTGCGCCGTCTTATTCGCGCAAACGCCCTGCGTCGTCTTACGAATTTTCGATCAGGTCACGTGTCCTGAAGCGAGTTTAGAAGTTTTTTCCCATTCTTAAAAAAGTGCGCAACGCAGCTAAAAAGTTTTCACTTCAAAAAGAGTTTATTACTTAATAGACCAGGGTCGATAATTTTTAAAACCAAATAAAATAGTAGTAGGAGGGGAATATTATAAAAATGAAGGGAAAAATAATTTACGAGCGATCTGAGGTCGGGGAGGGGATAGGGGTGAGTTTTTAAGGGTAAAAAACGGGTTTTCTCGATTTCCGGCAAAACTAAAAGTCTTATCGAAAAAAGTCAAATGGCAAAGTTGTAGGTAATAAAAAGATCTAAAACTTTTGTTTTAACACTTTTTTCACATAACCTCAAAATTTATGTGAAAAATTCAAAAAACCAAGTTTTTGGTTTTTTGTTTTTATCTTTCACAAAAAAAAAATTATTTAACGAAATTTGGTGAGAACTTACCTTTTTATGTCCCAAATACGCTGTAATTTATTTGATTAAAAATATTTATTTTTTCACCTTATTTTGAATAATATCGAAAAAACACCCTAATTTTCAATCGAAAATTCACCCGTCAAAATATCAGTTTTTTTCAAAAAGTTGGTATGTTTTCTGTTCATTGAAATCTCTACTTTACGATGGCGAAAAAAAATATGTTACTGTAGTAAATCTTCTCAGAAAATGCAAAAAATCGAAAAAACCTCGAATTCGATTTTTTTTTTATTTTAATAAAAAAATTGGAGCTATTTATTAAAATTAACACTTTAACTACTCGAAAAACATTATATTACATGTTAAATTGATAAAAAAATTGCAAATAAGAATATACTACTATAATTTACAAACAAAATATAAGTTAATAAAATTAATATTTAATACGACATTTACAATATTTGGGGAAAGTTGTCGAATCTTCTTTAAATTATATGCGTAGCTATGTCTATTTATAACTATTTTAAGAAATATAATATACCTGAGTGACCTACGAAAAATAGTAGCCCATCAAAAGGTATTTCATGGAGAAGTGGGAAAGGGGCTAGGCGAGTCTGGGTCTAACTACATACATACCTACTATTTCGTAGCAGCTGTTACAACCGTTAGTCTAACCAGTATTCGAAATACAGTACAATATACAACATCGTTTATAAAAATACACGTGCACGCTGAGTTTCTTGAAGATAATTGTGACAAGTTTACTTAAAAAAAAAACTTTTCGAATCTGCAGAGGAAGGTAATTACTATCTCTATTTTTATCTGTATCAATCAACTCACACATAAAAATCGTAATATTTTCTTTAAAAAATAGTATGCTTAACGTAACCTAACCTAAAGCTTGAAATTAAATGATGTTGTAGTGCAAGAAAAAAAAATAATCTCCTTAATTTTGCACAAACAAATTTAGTTAATCCCATGGAAAAAAAATATTTCAAAATACATAAAAAATATTTTAAAAATCTATGAAAAATATATAAAATATATATCATATATATATTTGTAATAACAAACTTTTGGCTGATTTTCATAATATATATATTTTACATTTCAAATATATTTCAGATGTATTCAAAATATATGAAATATACATGAAAATCAGTCAAAAGTTAGTTATTAAAAATATATTTACTATACAGATTTTTTATACATTTCTTTAGACATTTTGACATTTATTTCTTTATTTTTTTTTTCATGGGGGTATATTCACGATAAAATAGAGAAGGCATTATTAATTCGATTCTGTCTTTACAGATTATCAGTATGGATAAATCTGTTTGTATCATCTGCCTTATTGAAGCAAGTGTATGAAATAAAAAAAAAGCAGCTTTGAGTCGTTTAGTGGTATCCAGCAAGAAAAGAGTCGACAATAAATACAAAAAAATTGAGACTTTGACATCAGCTGTTATTCATCGAAGTTGTCAAAGTCAATATAATGATGAGACTGCAATAGCTACATTTTGTAGTTCAAGACAAAAAAAAGCAAAGGAAGGAAAAGAAATAATTAAAGAGGCTCTTGGGTTTGATTGGTGATTTCATTGATTAGAATTGAAGGTATTTATGAATCATAAGATTAATGTGTTAAAAATATTGTAATGAATAACGTAATCAGAATAAAGACATTTGATTGTACGATTTACATTTATATTTTTATATAATGAGATTTTCTATGACATAAATGTAGTTAGCATTAAATAAGTCAACTTTTTAATTGAAAAAAATAGCAACAATCACATTTTTTACATGAAATAATTTATAATAATTAAAAAAATTCGAGTTTTTTTCGATTTTTTGCATTTTCTGAGAAGATTTACTACAGTAACATATTTTTTTTCACCATCAAAAAGTAGAGATTTCAACGAACAGAAAACATACCAACTTTTTGAAAAAAACTGATATTTTGACGGGTGAATTTTCGATTGAAAATTAGGGTGTTTTTTCGATATTATTCAAAATAAGGTGAAAAAATAAATATTTTTAATCAAATAAATTACAGCGTATTTGGGACATAAAAAGGTAAGTTCTCACCAAATTTCGTTAAATATTTTTTTTTTTGTGAAAGATAAAAACAAAAAACCAAAAACTTGGTTTTTTGAATTTTTCACATAAATTTTGAGGTTATGTGAAAAAAGTGTTAATACAAAAGTTTTAGATCTTTTTATTACCTACAACTTTGCCATTTGACTTTTTTCGATAAGACTTTTAGTTTTGCCGGAAATCGAGAAAACCCGTTTTTTACCCTTAAAAACTCACCCCCATCCCCTCCCCGACCTCAGATCGCTCGTAAATTATTTTTCCCTTCATTTTTATAATATTCCCCTCCTTTTCTATTGGGTTTCATCCTACTACTATTTTATTTCACTTTTTATTATTTTTAAAGGCTTCTACCCTGGTCTATAAGCTGTACTAGACAACTGCAATAACCGACTTCAATTTCAATATTATTATGTCGTCTACCTACTCATATTTTTTGAAGTCGCTTAGCGTATTACACATTGGATTTGAACTAGCGCCTATTGATATTTATTCTAATTTTTACTTCTTCGCGCTTACTAAAAATATGATCTAAAATGCAGTTTTTTTATTTATTTAATGTTACAACAACTAATACCTACTAGTACATCAGTAATTGTACTAATACATCAATAAATGTAATGTTTAAACTACTGTGTGTGTGTGTAATGCGTGATAACATTGGATTTACCTATTTAATACTACTGAAGAGCCTCTACATGGTAGCAGTATGGAATCTGGCGCAGCTCTTCGTCGTATCATCACCGGCGCTTCCCAGTCACGGGCGCCACTAGACGCCAGCCTCAATGCTTCACCACCCACTGTCTCGTTTAGTGGTCGGGGCCCTTCTTCTGCCTTCCACCCCACCACTCTACTCCATGACTTATTTGTTAACTGTCAACAAAATACGGAATGTTATTACTTCAAATTATTAGACATAAACAACTTCAGTGCAGAGAAGGAAAAGCGCGGTTTTTTTGGCTGCGTCATCATTACATTTTCATTTATATATTCGTTTTGATTAGATTGATTTCGATGAAATATAGTTAAATCAGTTTTAAGTTGATATCTTACTGTCTTATAAACTAGCAGCTCGTCCCTGCTTCGCACAGGTAGACAAACTGCTATGTTATTATACATACTTACTAGTGGTCGCCCATTGGTCGAAATTCGACCATAATAAATTTTAATATCTTGTTGATAAGAACGTCGCCTTCATTTCTCAAGACCAACTACTTTGTTCCCAAACTTTATTGTGCGCCATCTATGATCTTTTATCGTTATCATCAACATCTTTGTTTGTGTGTGTTTGTTTGTTTGTTTTGTTTTTTGAATTAATGCACTTTATAAACATTATTATTAAAAAATATTAGCGTTCTGCACTTCTCATACACATAAACTATAAGTGTGCCAAATTTTATACTCCTCCGTCAGCACAATTTTCGTAAAAAGGGGTGCAAAGTTTTTGCTTCACGTATTTATATATAGATAAATCTTCCTCTTGAATCACGCTATCTATTCAAAAAATCCGCATCGAAATCCTTTGCGTAGTTTTTAAGATCTAAGAATACAAAGTGACTGTTTTATAGTATGCCGATTTTTTGTTTGAAATGGCTAATATGTTGCTAACCGCGAGGTTTTTACAACTTTACCGTACTATCCCCCCTGTGTCATGAAATAGACTAAAGTACTTCAAGGTGTAAGTTGTATTTATAGCCTTTATTTGACTGTTATGCAGATTATAATGTCAACTTAAACTATGGCGTACTTTAGTCTGTATGTAAATTACTAAATCCAGATTAATATTGTTCTTGAAGCGTTTCCGTGACGGACTGATTAAAAAAATAGCGCGAAAAAACATTACCGGCAAAATTATTTGTGTTCGCGGGCAATTGTTGAGTAATTTAATCTTTTAAAGTATATGAAACTTTAAAATTTTCTGGACAAATTACGCAAATTGATAACTCTCTAGCTAACCTAAAAGTACCTAAGCTTATTATGTGCTTGTGTTAGTTAGTCCTCAATATTTATACATAGAAATACTTGAGTAGATAACAGGACGAATTCAATAAACACCCAGACCCAGAAATGCAGATATCTAAATGTTTATCACACAAATGCCTACCCCCCGGGAATCTCAGCCGAGTCTCGCGTTTGTTCAGTGGAGTCAGGCGTATACGCCAACTCGTCCACCAATGAAGCGGTAAAAAAAGGAAAAAAAACGCGAAAGCATGAAACACAAATGTTGATCTGCTGCTTAACTAATTAATGTAAAATTTTACATAAAAACTCGTGATAGATAGCTCCGAAACAACTAAACAGATTTAGATAAAATTTCGTAACTATCCTTAATATGGTCCAATTTAAAGGACAGTTTCAATAGTGATATTTCAAGGCGTTCCCGCGGGATAGTCAAAAATCTATGTTCTGCAAGTGTGCAACAAAGCCGCGAGCATAGCTAGTTTAACATATAATAAAGATATGCTTCATTCAAATTGGATTTTGTAAGAGTAAATACATTATAAACTAGCTGTACCCATGGCTTCGTTCGTGACTGTCTGTAGTAAACGATATTCCGATTTAAATTCGACAATGGAACTCAATCGTAATAGTCAGACAAACTTTTGTACTCATAATATTAATATAGTAGGGATTTATTATAATTTCCGATTCAGGCTTAAGATGCATAAATGATGCAGCGACATGACATTACAAAATTTAGAGAATTTCGGATCTCAAGTTAAATTTGGACACTTTATATTATTACATTACATTACATTACATTATACATTGTTATTTTTGTAATTTCTAAAAATTATGACTTGAAAAAAAACATGGTACAATCTGTAAAGTATAAACATACTACAAAAAATATAATAATTAAAATCGGACTACGCGTAGTTCAACTAATATTTTAGCTTTCATCTCTCACCGACAACAAAAAGAACTCCTACCTCAAGCCCATTGTTCCACTCCTGGTCAATTACGCAAGGAGCTACGAAGAATAGATTATCTCTCTGTCAGACAGATCGTATGAGAGCAGAGGTCAAATAGGTCATTACCAACAATACCACTTGCATTCCACTGCCTTACTTATTTCCGTTGTCATAACGATAATGTCATGTTCTGGTGGAGGGTAGGACTGCGTGGTGGATGGACTTGCACAGTTGGCGGACCCAGGCCCGGGATCCTGGCCACTGGGCAGCGATCTCTAACATCTAGCCCACCGTTGTCTCTTACCACATGGATACCCATGTGCTTGTCCTCTGAGCGCTCCAAAATAATAAAAAATACATTTTCTTTAATAGTAGCCTGTTTCTTTTCTCGGAACATAAAGTAAAAAATTAACCAAACCTAACCTGCCAAATTTTGTAACGATCGGTTTAGAAGGTTAGGTAGGATACAGAAAGATAAAATTCTACAAAAAAAGTGCTCTGCTTTGCATTTTTGGTTACTTCCACCATTTTTTAATACATCGTAAATGTACAGAATTTACCCTATATAATCGTATAGATAAATAATAAAATGCCTGGCTCCTTACAAGAAACGAGTAGTTTTGATTACGGATGGTAGTTGCTTGTACCAATAGTAAAACTAACTACGATCGTTCGTTTCTGGTAGTTAACTCTGAATTTTTATTTAAATATGAGTAATGCTTCCTAACTTTTGGGTGAAATACGAATAGTTAATCTTTTGGATTACGTTTCGTTGATTATAAGAACCGGGCAGAAATAGATTTAAAGCTAGCTGATTTTCTTGAAAAGTGAGAAAACTGTAACTAAATTTGGTTTTAAAGTACATATTTAATTCAAAGTGGAAGCGTCAGACAGTTAATCTTATTTTAACCTCCAGTCGCGCAGGCGGTGAACTAATAAAATCTTGATTAAACGTTTGAAGAAAAATCCGAGAACTAGCTGACTAGGTGAAGAACTGTTTAAAGTCTTTAATACTCGACAGAAAACGAAGGGTGTTATAAGTTTGACGTGTTTGTGTGTATCTGTTTGTAGCATCATAAACTTTGAACGGATAGACCGATTTCGTAACGGGTGTTTTTTGAAATCTGACATTATGTAGATGGTTCCTATATTACGAGTGCGATTATTGATTTTTTTTTTATTTTTAAGGATTAGGTACATACATGTCTTCGCGCCAAGTTCTAAAAAGGGCAGGCAGAGAGTAAGTATTGAGTGTGAAATCTTACGATCCTTGCAGACCTTTCTGGTGTCCTCCATATTCATTAAAAGTTTCATACAAGCACGCTAGTTTCGAGACTTGACACCACCCTCGGATAATGCCCGAGCAATTTGATCGTAGAATATCAACCTAGGTCTCCACGGGTACCTACATCCATCCGCATTCGCATTGTATATCTGCTTTGTCAATCTTTCATCTGTCATTCTTTCCACATAACCGAACCAGCGTAGCCCGCCCTTTCTCATTTTAACACTATCACTTTCTTTTAATCCCACTCTTTCATTTTTAAGGGTTATGCTGTAAAAAATTGTCTTCTTTCGAATTTATTGAATAAGTTCATTCTAATTTGGCGGACGAAATACGATTGGCCATGAAGGGAATTTTTTACTTTAATTAAAAAAAATTATGGTAAAAGCAGCCAGAAACAAAAACTACAATCAATTTAAAATTCATACAAACAATATTACTTTTTCTCTGATCTGTTATTATTCGCAAATAAAAAATTGATGACAACATTAACTTAAGCTTTATTACCAATAGCTGTTCCAAAAATATCAAATATTTTATGAAACAGGTCACAAGGTCCTCGATTTATAGCACAGTAAAATATCTTGCTAATAGAATTACCTATACAAGTTAATATTGTTAGTGTAGAGTAATTTCACTTCGACCAGGAGAGTTACTCTTGAATTTCAATTTTATTCAAATTCGAATCGGATTTGTGTCATTTTGTACTCTTGAACACAATACTAGCGAATATTAACATTTAGTTAATATTAAACAACAATTTTGTGTGAAGAAAATCGATGCTTGCATTTCCGAGTATGTGTCTTTATTTAATGTATACTGGTATCTATTTAAGTATTTCTATGTATTGGTATCGTTGACTAACACCCATAACACAAGCACACGATTTGTACCAGAATAAATTTAATACACCATAACACCCAGAGTGTTTAGAATACGATACTAGTACATAAAAATACTTAAATTTATACCGGAATAAATTTAAGTATTTTTATGTACTGGTATCGTATTCTCACACCCATAACACAAGCTAATAATTTGCTTGCTTTGAGGTTCGATAAATTTGTTTTACGTGTCCAAGGACATTTATTTATTGAATTTATTATATTGGATTTGTTGAATTTTCTGGAACCAAATATCAATGATTGGCTAGAATTGTTAACATTTTGTTCAAAAAAAATCAACCGATCCAATACAGCAAACGATTGTTTATTAATAAAGTTAATAATTCACTTGTATTGTCTTCAAAACTACGAAATGACACAAATCTAATTCCGATTTCCAGTTAGGATAAAATCGAGATTCAAAAGTGACCCTACAGTTCTTTGCTGTAAACTATTCTACCTTTACAGTCTGTTTCGTTTATTAACAATTTTGCGTACCTACAATTTAAATGAATGTACGTAAAATACATTAAAAATTTGGAAGGCTCATAGTGGATACTTCATTTAATTCTGCCGATATAATATCAGTGTTAGCAGTGGTAAGTCAAAAGTATCTTCATGCCCATATCCCCGAAGAGGTAGGCAGATGCACCACCAGGGTATCCACGACTAGCCGAAGACACTAAGTCCCAAAATGTGATAGGTGGCAAGCATATCGCCAACCTGGCACATATCCAATCCCGGGCAACGTTATTTTTATAAGAAAATTGAAAATACGCATTTTCTATTTTTTTGTTCCCCAACCTGGGAATCGAATCCGGGACCTCAAGAAGTTAAGTCCGACGTCAAAACTCTAGCCCACAGAGCGTCACCAGTGATCTTGTTGGTAATGAGTCATGAAAACTATGCTCGCCACTTACGAGCTGCCTAGCAGGGAAGTAGATGGTCTATTCCACACAGGAGACCCGAAATAACACGGGGGCAGAACCGGATTAATCCTGAATGGGCCTGTAGGCAATACAATTTTCGGGCCCCTTTTCTTTACCTATCAATCGCAAAACTCATGTAGGTATTGTATTTAGCGTATTTCGAAAGTTTCGGAATGATTACGCTACAAATTATTAATACTCTACGAAAGGGATTTCCTCAACGTGAATGAGGTCGAGTTGCGTTCCAAAGGATTATACTAGTTCAATAATAAATACTAGATGGTTCTGTAGATATGTATAAAGTGTTGCATGCGTTGAAAAAAAAAGAATAACATTGTTCATTATAATTTTCGACCTGTAAAACTTTTTTTTGCGGACTGCAGTGTTGATACTGGGTTAGGCAGTTGCCTACTCTACCTTAAGGTTAATCCGGCTCTGCACGGAGGAAAAATATCTTCGAGTATATGCAGGTACACGTCTAAAGAAAATTATGTTTAATTATTGATATATATTGTTACAAGCATGACAACAATGAAACTCACCAGTATCCGTTGTTGGTCGTCAGTGACGGCAACCAGATCTCGGCAGCGGTCGGCGGCGGCGGCCAGAGCGGCCACCGCACCCACGAGCGACCGGGCGGCCGCTGCACTCGCCCGCGCCTGCACGATCTCAGCGCACCACGCAGTAGCACCTAACGTTTCTACCATTACCTGTAAATTAAATTAAGTCTCAATATACTATTGAAGTTATACTTCTTTTGGCGCGATTAGGAAAAATGATGAGAGTTAATTTTTACGATGCGCGCTCACACCGACAGATAAATGTGACAGTCTGAAGTTAGTTGCTACCGACAGAAAATAGCAACACCCTGAAGTTAGTTGCGAACCTTTTTATTTGGTATTTTTGGATTGTTACGGCAAAGAAATATAACTTCTTACGTGCCTACATGAGTACACACACTCTTTTTTTATAGACCGTATAAGCTAAAGTTGTATTGGTACAGGTAAGAGAGATATGTTCGGTGACATAGGTAAGAGATAACCTTGGCCTTTACAAATGTTATAGCCTACAGGTGCCGGGATGTTAAGCCTATTGTTCAAGTCTATCGGCTGCTCTACCCTCTGAACAAGAATACTAAATGCTAATAATATTCTGTTAGTAATGTGTGTCTACCTAAAATGACATAATATACGAATCCAATTTAAATGAAATAGATATTCAAGAGAAAACCTACTATGGTCTTTATGATCCCCATGAACCATTCTATACTTATGTATATATTATGGACGATACTATCATAATCAAGAATTTCTAAAAATTTGAGTAATAGATAATAAAAAAAATTGTGACATTAGTAAAAATAAAATCAAACTTATAAGACATTAGAAATATTATTTTGACCATCGGATATAAATCGATCGACTAATTTGAAACTGAGTCATGAAATAAGTTTAAAATGAAATTATTTCATGACGCAGAAATAGTTTTAAACATCATTGAACTGGAGTAAAAAAAGTATCTTCACTCCCAAATACCCGAAGAGGTAGGCAGAAACACAACCTGGACACCCAAGACAAGCCAAAGACACTTGAACTGGACACTTGAACTAGAGTACTATTTTCGAATAACCATTTACTTGCTATACTTGAATATTGCATGTTGCTCGAGTTATTTCGATATAGTCAGAGGTGAATACTTCTTAGTATTCGGGAATAAAATCTAATAAATTAAAAATAACACTTTATCTGGCACGTGAGAAAAGCGCAGAAAGACTTAACATTCAGGTCATAGTCACTCAGTGATAAATCAGAAATAGAAGTATACCCGTTTGTAGTCATAATTTAAGAACTTTCTTGATCCACTGGCACTCAGTATTGTGAGTATAGCTAGTGATGTCATAGATCAATTGATCTTATTAGTTCAATCATTAACTCGTTAAAAAACAAAGTTGCAATTACGAAGAAAGTTACAATAATGATGAAATTTTCATTATAAAAGGCATTTGAGGCATCATAATGGTATTGTTACGTCGCTCAATGCCGCCGAGATTCAATCCCAATTCCCTTTGTAATAGCCGAGGCTGAGCATAGGGATGTCAGGACATCGATGAAAAATTTATTATTGATACCAGTTGCAAATTGTGAAACACAATTCTACATGAAAGTGATAACATTGTCATCAATGGTTCTTTTACTCGTATGCTAGCTCGTTTTAAGAAATTATTATCAGCTAGTGATTGAGTATTTTATCACATAATTGATGATGACTCTGTGTTATAAGAAATATGAAGATTCATATTTGCGACGTAACTCGAGTAACGTCATATTATCATTTTATAAAAGTGTATTATCATTACACATCCTTGGATGTTTGTTTAATATTGTTAATGAGCTAAGATTCATAGACGAAACAAGTATTATGAGAGTAATTATATAAACTAACTATTATTAACTCCTGAGCCCGTAACTTTAAAGTTATTTAGCTCTTCCGCGGTCACCTGTGTCTGCAATAGGGATAAAAAGAAGTCAAAATCTATATCTCTGTTTTAGACTAGCAATTTGCGAAATTTGATCACAGATGATTTATGCGTTGCGACGTGAATGAAAACAAAACATTTATACTTCTGTATTACCAATGTAAATGGGTAAAACTATTTCAGCTTAATTGTTATCGATATTGACGTACCCTGGACGGTGCAGACCTAGCTGTAGAAAGTTGTATTATAGCATCGTATTGAATTACTGTCTTCATTCGTTTAGGGTTCAACAAAACGTATTATCATCTTTCAACAATTAGGTCACTCATAAAAGGCTAAGCAGGACACTCAGGATATTTCTTGAAGAAAAGGCTTGCAGATGAGTAGTTATTTAAACTATTGATGCTTTTGGGATGAATACGGTTCTCATCGTATTCTTAGATTTCAATTTTAAACTTAGCTAATCTGAGATTTTCAACTGAAATTTTAAATTACACGATAAACATGTAGGTATTAGAACATAGAAAAGTTAATTTATAAATTAACTTACGTGCTGTACCTGACAAATTTAATAAAATAAAATATAATAGTGTTTATCGCCTCGATGGTCTAGCGGTCCGGCGACATGACTCCGTGAAGTCCAAGGTTCGATCCCAGGGTCGGGCAACAAAAAAAATTATAAAATATGTATTTTCAATTTTCTAATAAAAATAACGTTGACCGAGATTGGATATGTGCCCGGGTGGCGATAGGCTTGCTACCTATCATATTGTGGGACTTGATGTCTTCGACTAGTCGTAGGGGCCCTAGTTGTGCCTCTGCCTATGTCTTACGGGATATGGGAGTGAAAATACTTTTTTTAACAATGTTTATAAAAACATATACAACTACTACCCCTTGTTTGTTTTGTTTATATACCGGTGCATAAACGTAACAGTGAGATCCGAGAAAGAGTGGGATTGAAAGAAAGTGTTTGTGTTAAAATGCGAAAGGGCATGCTCCGCTGGTTCGGTCATGTGGAAATAATGACAGATGAAAGATTGACAAAGCAGATATACAATGCGAATGTGGAAGGATGTAGGTACCCTGGGAGACCAAGGCTGACATTTCACGATCAGATCAATCGGATATTATAATGTGAGGGAAGCAAGACAGGTTTGTCAGGATCGTGAGGTCTGGCACTCGATACTCTCTGCCTACCCCGTAAGGGACTTGGCGTGAAGATATGTATGTATGTATGTATGCATAAACGTTTAAATCCTATAATAAAAAAAGTTTAGTAAGCTCCAAACATTTATTTACATTTTGCTAATATGATTTATGTGATAGTTTAGGGAACAAGCACATAGGTTTCCCGATGCTAAGTGATAATTGTGGCCTATAGACACCATAGACAGGTGTATTGCTGTCCTATAGCCGGTATGTTAGACCTATTCTGCAAGTTTATCGCCTACCCTATCTTCTGGAGTGGAATATGATAGTGTCATTATAGCACCAGAAATAGGTAGAGCAGTGCATCCGGGCAAGCTATCAAAGCTAAGCAATCTACTTTCCATAGCATGACAAGCAAGCTATAACAATGCTGATATATATAAAAATAAAATATTAATATACGGAATAATATTATTGGCCTTAGACAGTGATCAAGCTCACGCCTCTACTGATAGTAAGAAACAGCTGTGGCCTAAAACACCGTAGATGTGATAGGCTGTCCAATATTTTTAAGCTATCATTTTACGAAAGCCAATATTTTTGTTACGAAAAAGAGACTTTCCCGATCGTGACGAAATCAAAGCTATAGAAAGTACGAAAGAACGTCACCCTACTCCCTCAACTGGGATATAACCATTACAAGCACATGTTATGGCATCAGAAAAACTATGACAGTAGTTCTAAATCGGGAGAACTCTCCTATAGAGACAATAAACCGCACCAAAGGATCGTAGATTTTCGCGGGTCGTAGCATGCAGCTCATTGGGCTGATACTTTCTGTAAATTGAGACGTTGGATACATCGAAACATTTTTTGCTATCGTAAAATCGTCGTTTATGACATACTAGCTGTTGCCTGCGGCTTCGCCCGCGTTTTCACAGGAACCCATTGTGTGAATGAGATAAAAAGTAGCCTATATGTTAATCCAAGTCACGATCTATTCGTGTTCCAAATTTCAGACAAATCCGTTCAGCCATTCGGTCGTGAAAGAGTAACAAACATCCATACATACAAACTTTCGCATTTATAATATTAATAGGATTTTGTGATTCTCGATTGTAACCTAGTACTGGAAACAATGTGATTAATAAATCGTAAAACTGTAATTTTGAAAAGAAGAAATGTAAAATTGTGATTTCGAATCATAAAATTGTAAATGGATATATGCAAAAAACTAAGGAAATATTTGAAGTTCTCATCTCATTTCAGTTCATTAGTGACTTTGTGTGTATTTTGATCAAATTTTACTGTTTTTTTTAAGTAATTTTGTAATTCGTAACGGGAAACAGCAACTTTAATAAGTTCATTAATAAATTAATAAAAAAAGAACCTAAATATATATCCCTGGACATATTATACGAATTAAATCTAACTCGAATGTAATTTGCTGTACGTTTAAGTGGTCATTTTTATCTCGCACTATACCATTGCGAAATTCATTAAGAGTTTATTAATTAAGAGCTTATTAATTTATAAGACGACCTAACTGTGAGACCATTGGTGTTACACCTGTCTTACGGCCAATGTTAATAATGTATCTCAATGTAATGGATTTCAAGCAATCTAGATAGCTGCGAATCCGCCGGCCTATCCTATACCTCATTCTCATATTTATCCTGTGCACAGATATATTATTATTTATTGGCAAGCGATAACATAAAAATGGATCAAAATATCAATCTTGGACAGCGAGTTTTGGATTAGGATTGATTATTAATATTGGCCGTTAGTCAATACTCAACCATACGAGTATTACATTGAAATACTTTACTATATTATATTTAGCTCTTTAAAATTACGTAACGGATTTTGATGCATTTTTTTTAAATAGATAGAGTGATCTAGAGGAATGTTTGTATGTATAATAAAAGTTTAACATAGAAGTTTGTGCACCTGTTATCGATTAGAATAAATTTAATAACCTTGACCGCCTCGTTGGTCGAGTGGCTAGCGTACACGCCTAACTACAGCGACTTACCGCGAGGCTCGAGTTCGATTCCCGACGGGGGCAGGCATTTGTGTGATGAACATTTAGATGTCTGCATTTCCGGGTCTGGGTGTTTATTAAATTTGTTCTGGTATCTATTTAAGTATTTCTATGTATTAGTATCGTTGACTAACACCCACATTACAAGCATATAATTTGCTTACTTTGGGGTTAGATTCAATTTGTTTAACTTGTTCAGGGACATTTATTTATTATTTATTTATTTAATAAGCACCCAGGTCCAGTAGACTTAAACATGAGGCTTAGCCCCCCGACCAAAGGAGTGAAGTGTGCTTGTTCTCTGTATTTTCCCATAAAAAAAACAATCTCGACACTGTCGCATAAACACAAATAGCCAATAATCTTAATTAGTATAATTTATGATAATACCAAAAATTACACGAATATACGATGAAATTTATATAAAAATATCTAGAAAAAGCTTTTAAAAAAAAATGAAAATAATAAAACTTAGTGTCAATTATTAAAAATGTTAAAAAATTAAATGGACTTAAATGTCTGCATTTCAGGTCCGGGTGTTTATTACATTTATTCTTGTACATTCTAACGTCCATAACATGAGTATGTTTGTTTACATTGAGGTTGGATTCAATTTGTTTAACTTGTTCAGGGATGTTTATTTATTTATTCACTAAGAAAATCGGGTTATTAATTGCATAATTAAACTTATACTATGGAAGAAACATCGCCCATGCCAAAACTAAAAAGCTACTTCATTTTGTCATAACAAAAAAATTGGCGCGAAAATGACGAAAACAAAAAACTTAATAACCAAAAGACAGACTAACAGCCATACTCAGGGACGGTAATTGTGTTTTATTGAGTCATTAAGTTAATGTTTTAATATAAAATTGTGCAATAATGTGGGATTAATGTTAATTAATGTCTCTAAGTACAGAAGTTAATACTTACAAAATATTCTCATCTAATATTAGACAAATTATCATAAAATAATCTCTTTCAGTGGATAAAGTGATCACAAAGCACTTATCTCTTGGTATTTAAGTGTCAGCCCGTATAAGCGCATATTACTTTTTGTGAAGATTTGGGACTTACGTATGAAGGACAGAATTTCACGCTTGTCATATTTAGGGTCTTTGATATTTCATGTCTTATCATGCAGGCGGAAAACTTTGTAATATGTGAAAAGTGACAGAAAGCGATTACTCTTTAACTGGTTACCTATTTGATATTTCAGTTTAAAATACCATTTTGTTTAATAGTTTTGTTTTGATGTTTTTTATGACACTAAAAACTAAAATGAGTACCTACATGTCTGTACGGTAACATATTAAGGAAATCACTCACTATATTTTATTTGGGTTTCAGGGTAATTGCGTGTGCGTGTGCATGTGTATGTGCATGTCACATGCGCGCACGTTTGTATGTATATATTATGCAATACAATACAATAACTCTTTATTGTGCACTAAATACAGAGAAATTACAAATACATCAAATTTATTATATAATTAAAATATATTATGTATGTGTATATGAGCACGTATATGATTCGCCTCTGTGGTTTAGCGGTTCGGGTGTTGGACTTGACTGCATGAGGTCCTGGGTTCGAATCCCAGGTCGGCCAACATAAAGAAAATTGGATTTTTCCAATTTTCTAATTAAAAAAAAAAAACGTTGGTCGGGATTGGAAATGTGCCCGGTTGGCGATAGGCTTGCCACCTATCACATTGTGGGACTTATTGTCTTCGGCTAGTCGTGGGTGCCTTGGTTGTACCTCTGCCTACGTCTTCGGGGATATGGGCGTGAAGGTACTTTTATATGAGTACGTGCATGAGTGTGTATGTGTAAAACGTAATTGTGTATATGACATTTTGAATGATAATATTATAGTTTCCAGATTTATGACATACACTTTTCCTGCGATAAAAAATACTTACCCTGTTAAATCCGGCTTCTAAATAAGGTAATACTGCGAAGTCGTCTTTGAGATACGCACTGTAACAAAAGAAATAGGCTGGTCAGAGACACATCATAATATTTAAGATTCTTCGGCTCAATCAAGTAAAAATACTGGACTTGACTCCGTAAGGTCACAATACCCTGACTTGATCTGAGCTCGCTGTCTAAAAAAGACTAACTGCCTCTCTGCCAGGCAGCTTGTAAGAGGCGAGTATAGGTTGAATGTTATTACTAACTGGTGGTCCAGTACTGTAAGCTGAGTTGTCCAGGTCGCAGTATCCAGCAATTGATCTGTTCCAGCCGCCATATGAACACTACTTAGCACTGCTGTGTTCTTGAACCGTAGCGAAACCGGGTAGCCGAACTCGCCTCGATTATTGGACAACGCACCCATAATTTCTATAGTGTCTAATGACCACTGTTATATCTTACCACAGAAAGCTTGTCATTTTCCCCTTTTTTAACAGACTCCAAAACGGAATAGGTTCTCTATTGGACTGTATGTGTTATGATATGCATATGGCTTTCGGTTTTATGATATGCACTTTTCCTGCGATAAAAAGAGAAAACACTTATCCTATAAAAAACTTATCCTACAAAAAACTGAGTAACGACTTTTGCGTTGTATCGCGCTTTTTTATTGTATATTTATTTCGGCCACTGAGATTTTTTTTATCATAACAAAAAAAGCATATACGTCTTCCGTAATGTCATCATCATCGATTTTATGAACCAATCATAAAATTAACATGATGAAATGTTAAAAGTTTTGTAAAACGTTTGATAAATTACATGGAAATATCATTTTTGAGTTAAATGAGCGTAACATTTTTTTGTAGTTCTTGACAGTTTTTTGTTTAGTACAAAAAAGTTTGTAGTTTTGTAAAAAAATGTATTTAAACAACACGATGTGGTAGAATATGTCGATATAATTAAATCTAACAATAAAAGTATCTTCATGCCCATATTCAAGAAGAAGTAGGCAGAGGCACAACCAGCACCTACGACTAGCCTAAGACACTAAGTTCCATAGTGTGATAGGTGGCAAACCTATCGCCAACCGGGCAAGGTTAATATTATTAGAAAATTTAAAATATACATTTTCTATTTTTTACTGTCCGACCCGGGGATTGAACCCAGGACCTTAAGAAGTCAAGTCCGACGCCGCACCGCTAGACCACAAAGGCGATTGGGATTGGAAGGATTGTAATGGAGATAAAAGTTTTTATGAATATCTTGCCAACGCTAACGAAGTTACGGGTACTTGTAGAAAATATTTGACTGTTTTTCATATCATAGAATTACATGGGAGAGAGCGCTTATTTCGTAATACGGCCTTCGGGTAATTTAAGTTTCTTTGTATTTTGTGCACAGAGTTATTGTATTTTATTCTCATAGACCGTACCCGTCTTATTAATAGACTAAAGTACTCCAAGTTCTATCCTAGTATTATCTTTATTAGACTTGGTATAGACTAAAATATTTACTTAATTTTAATCATACTTTAGCCTTAATTTTTTAAAAGACGGTTTATTAGGCGTATATTGTAGTCCTAATATTTACCCCGGGTCAAACGCTACCACTCACTAACAAAGTAAAGGAAAAATCTATAATGGGTTTGTTTTTTCCATTGTAGTTTTTTAAACAAAGTGTAAAGAATTAAAGTATCTTCACGCCCATATCTATACTAAGACGTAGGCAGAGGCAAAACCAAGGTACCCAAGACTAGCCGAAGACACTAAGTCCCACAATGTGATAGGTGGCAACCCTTTCGTCAACCGCGCACATATCCAAATCCAATCCCGGGCAACGTTAATTTTAATAGAAAATTAAAAACAATCATTTAATTTTTTTTCATTGCCCAGCGATCGATCCCGGGACCTCAAAAAGTCAAGTCCGACGCCGAACGACTAGACCACAGAGGCGAGATATTTAACATACCTAGTTGATTTATAAGTTTAAAAAAAGTAGTTACAGAGCCACCAATTTTTTAAGTAGTCAAAATCGGAAATAATCCTCTATTTTATGAAACGTCATTCAGCTTTGTGTTTCTGAAGTACCGAAAATGAAATTATCACAATTACATTTTGCATTGTTGTCATTTTCTCAAAGTCTCAATCAAAAACACTAACGGCCACGCGCAGAGACGAATATTAACATTTAATCTATCATTAAGTCAAAATTTTGTACTAAAAATGTCGACTTAATGACAGAGCCTTTGCCATGAGTTTGTATAGAATACGCTCGGTATGTTACATGTCGAAATCTATGACACTTTTGGTCTAACACTGTGTTTCTCTTAGTTACCTATAGAGGCGCTGTTCAAAGTTTTCATACAAATTATTTACAGAGACGGTAGCGAGTATAGTAAACTTGACAAGCCGTAAACTCATTTTAAGGGCTCTAATTAAAATATAATTGACGTCTCTGTAGCCGTAAATGTCACACTATCGACACTGCCGTTTGCTGAACATAAGTTGGTCGCACTGTACACTATACAATATTTAGTAGATAACATTAGAAATAAACAATGGCCAGAAAACAATAGTGTTATATTTAATATCATTGTTATCTTTTCTGTATACAATAGATTTGTTATAGAGATCGTCTAGCTTGCAACACTGAATAGAAGCTATTTAACTCGAACAAAAGGTTACACTCGTTAAAAGGTTAGGCGACGTCTAGACTTACACTGGCAACATTGTGTTCAGTATTAATAGTTATAGTTATTAAATTTCACATACTGAAAAGACGTCCATTGTTGCACAATTAAAACATATATTTAAGTATCTCGCTTTTGTGCATCTGTGGTCCAGTGTTCCGTTGTTTTGCCAACGACCTGAAGGGACAGGTTCGATTTCCGGGTCAGCAAATCATATTATATTTTTTAATGAACAAAACGTTGCCTGAGATGGGAGGGGAAGGGATAGGAGTGCCCACTCGGTGACAGATTTACTACCTCCCACATTGTGGGTTTAAATAATACATTTGGTTAATCGTGGGTGCCCTTAACGTACATTTGTACACAATCGGACACAGCGTGAAGTTACTTTTATTTCCATTTTTAAATTTCTTTTCTACTTTATAAGTTAGCTGCCGACTCTCCTGTTGGTGAAAGACTAGTCGTCTATATGATATAGATATCATAGATGTTACGATTGCGTTCCTATCTTATATACTTCTAGCACTTACACAGCAATGACGAGAACTGACATCATGGCTGACGGAATAGGGCAATGTTGCACCTATAGTGCCTAAGGGCAAAGATTTTCTTTTATCACCAGTTATGCCGCCTTCTCGTCCGATGTTATAGCATAAAAAAGACATATTGCGTAGCACCTTGTAGATGTTCGTAGACTCTTATTACAGTTTGTAAGATAGCCGTGGGAGTGACATTTTAGTTACGAAACCGATTTTTTATGTGATAAAACAGCGAATAAGCACACGCATGTTGGTAAAACACTCACCAAAGTGTTGTTAAGGAAAAGTCCTCTATAGTAGAAGATCCGAACCTTAGTGGTTCGGACCACGAACTTCTGCATATTTTACACGTCTTATACTTTAAGTCTAGACAAAATTTTCGTATTATCTTAATATTACGACATTGACATATCTTCACGCTAAGTCCCTTACGGGGTAGGCAGAGAGTATCGAGTGCCAGACCTCACGATCCTGACAAACCTGTCTTGCTTCCTTCACATTCATAACCATTTTCATACAAACACACCGGTTTCGGAGACTCTTGACACCACCCTCGGATAATATCCGATTGATCTGATCGTGAAATGTCAGCCTTGGTCTCCCCGGGTACCTACATCCATCCACATTCGCATTGTATATCTGCTTTGTCAATCTTTCATCTGTCATTCTTTCCACATGACCGAACCAGCAGAGCATGCCCTTTCGCATTTTAACACCAACACTTTCTTTCAATCCCACTCTTTCTCGGATTTCACTGTTACGAATGCGGTCAGCGGACACCTTTTTAATAACATATTCCTACCGCACTACCTATTTACTGTGATAGGAGTAGGATAATTAGTAAACATATTATACAGGTGGCAAGACCCAACTCGAAGACAAGGCACTAGTAAGATCTAATCTGGTTATAATCGACGATTGTCTCTTACCAGCAGAATAGCAGTAAGCTTGTTTGCTCTCATAGACCGTAAACAACTTATAAAGGCAATTAAAAAGGAAAATTTAACCTACTTTCCTGTTTTAGCGTGTTTGCAATTTCCCTAACCGCGAACGAAATGAGTTCCGAAAGTAACAACAACACGAGTAATCAATGTTTTATTTTGTTTTTATTTGAAATCTGGCAGCTTTATCCGGTATGACAAACAAAAAAAGGTTTTAATTGACCGCCTTGTTGGTCGAGGGGTTAGCGTAGACAACGTCACCAACCTAGGCTCAGGTTCGATTTCCCACGAAGTAGACAATTATGTGATCCAGACATCTGTTTTTCTTGATCCGTGTGCGTTTATTTTAATAAATGTATATTAAAGTATTTCTATGTTTATAACTGAGTGTCTGTCATACTTTATAGTCATACTTCGATTTGCTACATATTTTTTACGCCCAGGAATATTTGTAGGCCAGGTGTACCAGTTGCTGCTATCCTTCAGCACAGAACATGACAATAGTAAACACTGATGCTATTATGGGGTGAATAGATAAGGCGCTAATTCCAATACGTCCAATGCGCCAGCTGCAGCAAAGCACTATTAAGCCTTACGAAAAAGGCGTTTGTTGACGGCCTGTATATTGACGTTTTAAGAGTGCAGTAAAAGTTAAAACTGCAAAATACCGACTCAAATAAAGATAACTAGTGTTGCCAAGATTTATAAACATTTCACTACTGGTTTTGGGTTATACTAAATAATGCATAAATTTTCGACGATGTGACAAAAAAATATGAAATCCGAACCCCCGACAAAGCCTACATGTAATGTAGCTAAGAATCATCTCGATCACGTTGGTTTTAAATCAAAACAATCCATCCGTTCAAAAGCTACGACTTCATAGACACATACACATACACGCGCACGCACGCTGCACGCACTCATGCACGCACGCACGCACGCACGGGCACGGACACATCAAACTTACAAAACCCATCTTTTTGCGTCCGGGATTATAATAAATACGTCAAATCACGACTTTATTATGTTGGCAATAAGGTCGTATTTCTGCGTTATGTAAATGTATGTTTAAAATAATTGGTTTAAGATGTGACGTATAGCGCAGGTGGTGGTTCCTTTACAGCGCGGCTCAGGCTAATCAAACTGTCCAACTCTATTGACGAGTTGATTAAGTTGATGTAGTTCTGTAAACACCATTAATGTAGGTATATTTGTGAGACCCTGATTTAAAAGTAATTTTCTGTCCATATGGTATAGTTTAATTAATCATTTTATATTTTTGTTTTTTGTTTTTGTCATTGGCGTTAGCATTTGCCATTAGTCAAGTCAAAATTTGCAACAAAATCAGGCTTTATTGAGGAAAAAAGTGATGTCATGGTCTTGAGTAAAGTGATGGCCTCCTTACTCAAGCTCATAGTGAGATTTGGTGGGAACCAGAAAATACAAGATACACACATTTCTTCTCAATTATTTAATTTGTGTACTTAAACTGAAAAAAAATTTGTACCAAATGCCATAAAAATGAGTAATGTGAAATCTAAACTATATAAACACTCAGTATAAACACTTAATTCATATTCAATTACAAAAAAAACTACGTCCATATTTTCTCTGGACAATAATAATAACAACGAGACGGGAGAAAACGCACACTCATCGCCGAAGTCTGTCGCACCGAATGGCTCAACGTCGTCAGAAGAGGAATATGCTACCCCTCCAGAACACGACGTGTTGAGTAGTGACGATGGACTGCCGCCTCTAGCGCCGAGCCGAGCACCTGCACCGCGCCGATGGAGGCCGCCACGGACGCGCCTGGAACCGGCGGGACCATCTGCCCCGCATCCGGCTCTCGCCGTCAGTGGTGCAGTGCGCCAATTGAAATGGACTTTATCAATTAATGAAAACATCATGCGAGCTTACTATAGGGCCACAGAAGGGGGAACCAATATCACTGCGTATCGTTAACGAATGTTGTCTCTGTTCCAGGACCTTGAACGAGATGTAACCGTGACTGTACAACGACTGTCGGATCAGGTGTGGTTCATTCAACGAAGCCGAGTTTTGTTTCAGTGTCCACCGCCGAACGTGCACACCCGTTAATCAAATCACCGTCTGTTCCTTCAGTGACGGGATTACTAGTTTGTGTCTCTGATGCGGTGGACGTAGAAACTATAACCATAAGTACCCAGGAACATGAGCAATTGAGGAGGACTTTGGAAGAGACAATTCTGGAATTTAAAAATATACCTATAAACGAGAGACCGCGACTGCCACGTTTTCCTACGCGCAGGCGTAATATGACGCTAGTGATAGCTTTAGACTGCATGCTTGACCCATACTTAATGTCTTGCCAAGATCTAGCTGATACACATTCGATCCTAAATTGTGCGGCTTTGGCGGCCAGCCGTGTAGCTCGTGTCAGGTTCCCTGAAAATGAGCAAGACATACGGCCTACTAATGCTAAGCCAGCATGGCAAGATAGGATTGAACGACGTGTCAGCGCAGCTAGAGCAATCATTGGTAAACTTATTTGCTTCAGATCGGGAAACAATTGCCCGAGAGTGATGCGTTATGTGATACAAGCCTTTGCTGGCACAGGTGTTAAAATATCTGATTACATGTCTTGTCTTGTCAAAACCGAAACTTACAATTAATATCTTGGTATGCCAGAGGGTCTAGGTATACTGGATCGCGACGTTAAACAACTGGTGATCGAACGTTTCTTTAGTCGCTTGACAAAAGTGTTGAAAAGCCTTTTGTCAGCGGGTAATAAGGTGCGCGCTTTCAACAGCTGGGTCATGCCTGTTTTAGTATACATCTTTGGCATATTAAGATGGACTCAGACAGAGCTGGATACCTTGGACCGAGAGGTCCGTAAACTATTGACAACATATCGCATGCATCATCCATGCTCATGTGTGATGAGATTGTATATTCCTCGGAAATCTGGAGGACGTGGCTTTCTTAATGCCAAAAACCTTCATAATCGTGAAGTATACCATTTTAGAGCATCGTGCATGCAATGCATGCAATGCACCGTGTCAGTGGATGATGGGCTGCTGTCTACGCTCTCTCTAGGTAAAGAGAACTAGCATAAACCGGTGGTACTTAGCACTCAGAATCGCTTGGACGTATGGAAGAGCAAAGAACTACATGGTCGATTTTATCAGGTTCTTTGTAGGCCTGATGTCGATACACTAGCGTCCATGTCTTGGTTACGATTCGGTGATCTCTTTGGTGAAGGTTTTGCTTGTGCAATTGCACACGAGGTGGTCAAGACGAATAACTATAGGAAATACATCATGAGGGATGGTACGGTTGACATATGTCGAGCGTGCCATCGTCCTGGTGAGTCTATTAGACATATTATTTCCGGTTGTTCTCATCTTGCCAAGGGCGAGTACATGCACAGGCATAACCAAGTAGCCAAAATAATCTACCAGCAACTTGCTCTTCGATATGGACTTGTTGGTTTTGAAGTGCCTTACTATAAGTATACACCGGAGCCAGTTCTTAAAAATAGCCATGCAAAGTTCAACTGGGATCGGTCTGTCATCACAGGCAGGACTAGATCGGTTGGAGCGCCGGGCCTTTCTTGTTGATATCATTGTCCCATGTGACGTTAACCTCGTGAAAGCTGAGAAGGAAAAATTGACGAGGTAACCGACATGTGGGATATTGATTCAATGACAATTGTTCCGATAGTCGTGTCAGTTAATGGTCTTATAGCGAAGAGTCTCGACAAACACTTCAAGAGACTCGCTCTGCAACCCTGGGTTAACCAGAGGCGGATTAAATGTAGAGAGCACCCTTGGCAAACACCTCGTTGGCACCCTTCTATTAGTGATAACTAGGTAGACCAGGACACGTGTACTTAGGCATGAATGAAATATGTGATGAGAGTGAAGAAAGCAAGAAGGACAGAAGGAACATAACAATCCATGATGTCCCTGTGGAATCAGATCTGACTGTGTATTTTGACATAAATATACATAAATATAAATTTTGTTATGGTTTTTTTATTTGTTCAAAAACTTCCACGCGCGCGCCTCTTTGTAATCTCGCGCCCCTAGGAACATGCCTTCTTTGCCTTAGGGATAATACGCCTCTGAGGTTAATGGCCGGATTCAGAAGGCAGCAGTTTTGGGGACGGCACGCATTGTGCGGAGATTCTTCTCTCTGTCGCCCTGACCACTGACGGTTTAGTTTTAAGACCACCGTTTTTGGTAACTTGTTTTTTATGATTATATTTTTAATATTTTTTTATGTTAAATATATAAACTTAGAAAATAAGAGATGGTGAAAATAAATGATAATAACAATAATAATAATAAATTATCTTTATTTCACATAAACCTACAAGAGGCACTTGTGACACGTCTATATAATAATAAATCTACCACCGGATCGGAACACGGCGCCAAAACTCATCTCATAATTAACCTACTCATTTATTACACTTTTGACAGCTGTCAAAATCATACAGGTGCTATGGCTGTCTCTTTTTTAGGGATTGAGGCAGCAAACGAGCACACAGCACTCTGGATAGTAAGAGGCAACTGTGGTCTATAAATATCAAAAACGTTAAATATTCATCATAACTCATAGCCCCATGGCCTAGCTAGCATGCAAGTCTACCGGCTACTCTGTTACGCAAGACACTAGAATAGGTAAGGCGGATCTTTGCTAGGGCAGGAGTGCTTTACCACCAATCGTCTTGTTGGTAACGACCCGTTTTAGCATACCCGCTTGTTATGAGCTGTCAGTCATGGAGGCGAAAGATATGCACAGTATACCTGGTCCGAAATTTTCGTGATTTATATAAATATATCGAATATTTTTAAATGGAACAAAATATATACGCATGTTGCCGATAAAAATATTGATGTTTTATCATTTCAGTTTGCTTTCGAACAATATTTTAATTGACATAAATCATTTTATGAAGGCTTTTAAAATCTCAAAAAGTATCGGAACAAAAACGAGCACAAACCACAAAGCTTTCAAATATAAATCCAATATTGACTAAATGACAAACTGTTTAAACTTTACAAACGAAAAATACTTTGCAATGAAAATTGTTTTATATTTGTTGAAGTGAAATTCCGGCGGGCGGGACAGGAAAGTGATACCAAAAGCATCCTCGACCTTTTCAAACCGTCTCCAAAAAGAAGGATGTTCTCAATTTTCACTTTTTTGGTTTTTTTTATGATTGTTACCCGATTACGCGACCAATAGCAAACTGATTTTATTGTTCGTTATTTATAAAGAATAGATCGTGATTCCAAGGTGGTCTGTAATAATTTATTATGATCCGGCTAGAAGCTTAAAGCTTTTAGTTATGTTCACGACCTTATTAAAGACTATACGAGTATTACAATATCATTGAGTATAACTTAAAAACTACTAGTAGAATTTAGATGAAAAGTATGTAGGACCTTTTCAGATTCATTTGCTATCTTTGAAAAAAGGAAAAGAAAAAAAAATGGTCGGTTTTTGCAATTCACTGCGCTTTACATTACTTGTGACTTGATGAAAGTTTAAAGATTAAATCGCCTCTGTGGTCTAGCGGTTCAGTTGTTGGACTTGACTGCTTGAGGTCCCGGGTTCGAATCCCGGGTCGGGCAACAAAAAGAAAATTGGATTTTTCCAATTTTCTAATAAAAAAATGTTGCTCGGGATTGGAAATGTGCCCGGTTGGCGATAGGCTTGCCACCTATCACATTGTGGGACTTAGTGTCTTTGGCTAGTCGTGGGTGCCCTGGATGTACCTCTGCCTACCTCTTCGGGGATATGGGCGTGAAGTTACTACTTTTTTTTAAAGTATATTGTAACTTGATTATAAGTAAAGAAAAAATAAGGCTTTAAGTTCATCTAGTATTAGCCGACCCGGCGAACTTCGTTTCGCTTGACATTGACAGCCACTAACAGTCTGATAAGGAAAAACTAAAATGTTTTTCCCATTTCCCCACAATTTTCCCTGTTTTTCTCTTTACATGAACATTCTCTCAACGATAACTTATAACAAAAAAACATTTAGCAAAATTTGGTCCATCCGTTCAAGAGTGATGGCATGACCACGCGAAATGGAATTTATATACATGTCTAACTACAACGACCAACTGCGAGGCTCGGGTTCGATTCCCGATCAGGATCCCGGGGTCAGGCATTTGTATGAAGAACATTTAGATGTCTACATTTCCGGGTGTGGGTGTTTCTTAAATTTATTCTGGTATCTATTTAAGTATTTCTATGTATTAGAATCGTTGACTAACACCCATAACACAAGCATATAATTCGTTTACTTTAGGGGTAGATTTGATTTGTGTAACTTGTCCAGGAATATTTATTTATTTATGTAAGAGCACATCCTATGTTAGCTTATATTTTTGTAAGGCGCCTTTGGTGACCAGCGTTTGAAAAAATATCCCCGTTTATTGTCTCCCTAGATTTTATTTGGGACAAGTCAATCTTTCGTGATATAATATTACGAGATATCAGCTATCTGTTGTATCAGCTATTGTGATACATCAGACTGTAATCTTAGATCGACAAGGTCAAATGAGTGAATAGTCTTTTCACCCCTTTCACTGTCCATTCATTCATTGCCTACCCCGTAAGGGACTTGGCGTGAAGATATGTATGTATGTATGTATGTTCATTCATTGTAAGTTCAAACGCAGAAGCATTATTAATATTCGATAATAGCCTTTGAAGATCTATCAAATATGCTTGATGGATATTGGAAATTACCTATTATTTTTTATTTTACATATTTTACTATCGCCTCTGTGGTCTAGCGGTCCGGGTGTTGGACTTGACTGCATGAGGTCCCGGGTTCAAATCCCGGGTCGGCCAACAAAAAGAAAATTGGGTTTTTCTAATAAAAAAAAATGTTGGTCGGGATTGGAAATGTGCCCAGTTGGCGATAGGCTTGCCACCTATCACATTGTGGGACTTAGTGTCTTCGGCTAGTCGTGGGTGCCCTGGTTGTGCCTCTGCCTACCTCTTCGGGGATATGGGCGTGAAGATGCTACCTATTTTCGATTCTGTTTTCAACCATCAAATAGGCTTTGTTTTGTTTTGAGAAAAATATACAATGTAGTTATAAAAACGTTCTAGACTGACTCAAAAAGATACATGTTACTTCACTTAATTACAAAAAAAAATACAGTTTTCAATATATCAGGATTTTATGAAATTTGTAAAATTTAAAGTTAACAAAAGAATAAAGTAAAATAGGTAATGACGTTTTAAAGAAAACTTGATGGCTGTTTTTAAAGTATTTTTTTATATTCTTTATTATCACATTATGTTTTATTTTAAAGCAAAATTACAAAAAAAACGAAAATTACGGTTTTTGATATTTCAGGATTTTATAAAATTTGTGAAATTTAAAGTTAAAAAAAGAATATAGTAAAAAGGTAATGACGTTTTAAAGAAAACTTGATGGCTGCTTTTTTAATTTTTTTTTATATTCTTATTAAATTATGTTTTATTTTAAAGCAAAATCGCCTCGCAGTGGTTGACGTAACGCGTACTGTCAATTATAGGGCTCCAATTTCCTAGCTTTAATACGAATATGTTACAATTGTATTTATACTATATACAAATACAAATATCTTTATTCAACTATTTTACATGGTATCATACAGTAACTGTAATTACAAGTATTTTACATGGTACGGTAGCAACTACAATAGTCAAAGGACTGTGACGCAGCTACTAACGCCCACCTCCATATAAAACAATCACTTAAGGCCCCATACTTAGTCAGCCAGAAGAGCCAATCAGCGCACTCCCCCGTTCCATGATTACTTTGAAATATTGCGCTCTAAAGTGAACGTCTTAAGCGCCAAATCACTATTTTTGACATTATAAAAGTAATTTGAAAAAAAATATAAAA
>NJDC01002319.1:9764-23244 GCA_002245475.1 Calephelis virginiensis
TACTGATAGAAATTGTGAATCAAGGGGCAAGTGGAAGACGAGAAAGCGAACCTAGAGCCTCTGTACTCGGAGACGGGCATACCGTGAGAACTCCACGTGGTTATATACCGAAGATGGCTCTTAAACCTCAAACTTTGGCTCCAAATGGCACCCCCCTTGGAATTTTACCAATGGATGCTGGTAGTCGTATAGGTGTTATGTTTGTACCATGCCCCAAAACTAATAAAAATGAACCAGATTTAGCTGAAATGCATTTTATAATAAATGGTGAAGAACAAGGTCCATGTACTAAAGCTATACCTTATACAAGAGGTCCCTTACATGCTGTTGTTGATGTTTATGGAACAACCAAACAAGTTAAAATAATTCAATTGTATGGAGGTAATAAAATTTTATCTTTTCTGTCATACAAATCCTTATATGGACAATAGTTAATAAAACAAAATAATGGTTTTTGTGATAGAGGAGAATAAAGATTGCTTATCCTGTTAGTAGGAGATAACAATTGCCTATACGAACCATAAATCTTTCTGGTCTATTGCTATCTAATGTCTAAGGACGTAGGCCATTTTAGCAAGTCTACTGCTACCCTACCTTTCAGCATGGAACTCGACAATGAAAAGCACTAATGCTAAGGTGGCAAGGATAAAAAATGAACATCTTATTACCAGTCTAGGTAAACTACAAGGCACACACTTTTCCATATTCTTCTAGACATGGAGAAGTGTAAAAAGTGTATGTTATTCTTCTTTATGATAAATAGGTATGTTACTGTTTCATAATTTGTCTCATACTACATGTTTTGGAAAATACTCTAGTTACTAGTAGTTATCACCCATTTAGATTTTAGATCTTTAAAGAATACAATCACAATAATTATAATATAATAAATAGCAAACAAGTTCATAGATAGTCGTTTGTAGTAGTTGATGTAATTGCTATTGTCTAGCTAATAACCAAAACTCTCACCTCTTATTCTTATAAATTTTTTAAAACATCCATAACAATATTTTGTATAGTAGTGCTATTTAAATTATGTGCTTCAGCTACATTTGTCAAGCTTCAGAAATCCGAATGTATGTTAAAGATAGCTATATATAGAGATATATACAACTCTTTGTTATTAGGTACATATTATTAATTTCTCTAAAATTTAGATTAGATTAGCCAATTTAAAAATAAAAGTATAAAATGTAAAGAGTAAAAAGTGTAAAGTCGAAGCGTATAATTTAAATAGTAGTACTATATCTCAATTGAGTGACCTTTATTAGTAGTGGGTGTGGATGTGAGTGTGCCAAAATTAAGTTTGATCATACCCAAATTGACCACACCCTGACCTCTAGACCTCTTCGTTACTATAACATTAAAGATGTTGTCACGTTAGACACACCTTATCTTTATGTCAAATATTTTATTTAGTAGGCTGAGGAAGAATATGGTTTAGATTTTGAGTTGGACCACTATGGTTTAATTAATAGAAAATAGAAATGTCATTAAAAATTTAAAAATGTTTAGTGAAGATAATTGCACATTAGCACGCTAAAACAAAAGTAGACTTCAAAATTTGAGTGTAGAAGATATTTTATTTATTAAAATGTGATTTTTATTCTTTCTCTTTCAGTGAAAACTCTTCAGAATGTATGCAAAAATGCTATTCTACAACACATTAGAAATGGTTCTGTCAAACAATTACCATTGCCCCAGTGCTTGAAAGATTTCTTGTTATCATAAATTATTCTACCAAGAGGTTAGTGATACTAATGAAGGGAAAAAATTTAAAATTTTAAGTTGGATACAATAGAAACTCAATAAAGACGACTGCGAAGAAAATGTTTATCACCCCATGTCTCAACATTTATTTTAAACCTGTTTCTAATATAATTTGAACTCATACTATATAGAAGTGATAGTCATCAAAATGTGCATCTTTTTATATTTTAATTGTATCCATTATCAGTTTTTAGTGTACCATAATAATATTATTATGGTACACTAAAAATAACACCACCATAATAATAATATAAACACCATAATAATAATATTATAAATATGTGTCACAATTATAACCCTAATAAATGTTGGTAATTGGTATTTTGAAAAACGATAACAACAAGAATTTAAATTTGGTGCTTAAAAATTTGCTAATATTGGATGATTCAGTATAATTTATTGTAAAACTCAAATATGTAATAAATAAGCTGCACTGATGCTATAATTGTGGATGATTATCTAAAAAAATATATCTTAGATATGTTTTATGGGTGCAATCTATTAAAGGTTGTGTAAACAGAACTCTCCCAAATAGTGCCACTAAAGAAACAATTTAAATTTCATATCTAATTATTTGTTTAACTTTTATTAAAATTTCGCTAGGGAGTTATTCGAAGATGATGTCAAGTCTCCAAAACCACCATGTTTGTGTGAAAAGCATAATAATTGTGAAGGGAGCCAGGCAGGTCTGCCAGGATTGGGAGGTTTGGCATTCGATACTTTCTACCTACCCCATAAGGGATTTGACGTGAAGATATGTATGTATGTTTAATTTTTAATTAGTTTCTCAAATGCTTGGCTACAAGTGAAGCTAATATCCTATCACATGTCACTTTTTCCAACTTAGCATGTACTTAAAAAATAATTTAATATGAATCTCTTTCATTGCATAGTGCATCTAATTGATAAATTTGCAATCTAAAACTTTTGTTGTTTTAAATTGATTTAAATAATTTCCTTAATTAATAAAGAGTCAGAGTTTTGATTAAGAAAATAATCCTGTTAGTGAACAATGTCATAGTGTACAAGTTAACTAGGTTATAACATTTGTATTTTAATATTATGAAGCATAAGAGTTGGCATTTTTTCTCCGTTAGAAGGTATATCTCTAGTGATAATGCAAACAGTGTCATTCAAGAAGATTTTGAAAATTCTAAAATTGAAATTAGCTCATGCAAACAGAAAGCAAACTCTTTAACTTTATATTATTTATTAAATATAGAATTTGGTAAAACTATTATTTTTAATGTGTAAATATGTACAAATTGTTGTCAAATTATAGTACTTCAATTAATTGGATTAAACGAATATGTATTACATATTTTTGGTTACAAAAACTAATTTTAATTTTACTCAATTTTGGCTGATGCTAATTGCTTTGTATATTTTGTATTTTTTTAATGTGAGTGTATAGGCAAGGACAAAATATAAGATTTTGCCTGACGTCAGTGAAAAATGAGAATGAAGTTTAGGTCAGGTTACTGGTGGCTATGTTATCTAAAAAAAAAATGCTCATTAACTATGACAACAATGATAATATACCAAATATTGGTTACACCCAATATGTTACATTCATATTACCGCCTGCTAGTGGCAGATTTGGAATTGAAGCTACTGGAAACCAGTTGTACTGAGTGTTCCTCTGATTGGTATTATGATGCCAGTGTATTTGGTCTTATTATTGGCATTCTTCATTACTCACCACTCTATGTCCAAGGCTCAAAGTAGATCTGCCACTGATGATGAGCTGATTTGTTTGTAAAAATAATAAAAAATATTCAGTGGATAATAAAAGCTATTTAATTAATGTATGTTTTTGTGAATGTAGTCTGAGGTAACTGTAAATTTTAATGTATATTTTTATTTTAATAATGAATAATTACCAGACTCATTGTTTAACAGCGATTCAGTGGACTATGTTGATATTTTTAATCTATAAATATAGACACCATTTAATTTTCTTTTATTTGCTAATTTGTAATATTCTATCGTCAAATATTTGCTGTTTTCTGGAGCTCCAACACTCTTGTAATTAACATAGGTAGTAGCAGAGTAGTAGTAACCTATTTCATCACCTTTTCTGTGTTAAAAATCTGCGACCTTATAGGTATAAGGCAAGAAAGACCACAAACATACCCGTAAAACCAAGACATGAGCACAACATAGGTATGTCTTATAATAATAATAATATATTGGGTTCCTAGGTATTCCAACATCACTAAGGAAGCGAAAATTTGGTGTCAGAAAAAGCATGAAAGTAGGATATGGTTGAAATGAGCCCATTAAGGAAATGTGGGATGTAACGATCGCTGTCCGCAACTGGGCCATTCCATGTAACGGGTGTTACAGGTCGTACACTTTTAGATGACAATTACTTAATGATGCCAAAAGAAAACATGTTAGTTTAATTAGCTTAACACCCTCCATCTAGGACTGTTTTTTGTCATCTGTACTGGAATTAAATGTCACAGGCGGCAGTAAAGAAATAAAGAGCTAAATATGTGCGTAACGGGCGTTACGTGATTTGGCTTATGTGTTCCGGATTATCAGCAACATAAGCAAAAGTCTGCGAAATGTTTTACTTTACTTTAGTAAAAAAATGTGGCCTTGTAGCTCAATAAATTCTTAACGTTAGAGACTAGTTTTTATAAAACAAAAGTACAAACGGTTTTTTTTACAGAAATCTATAACTGTAACGGGTGTTACAGCTGATTGTAACGGGAGTAACGAGTACCTTCGAAATAAATTCAACATTTCAGTAATAAATATTTATTTAATCAACTTTTACAAAACATACCATTTATTAGAGGAACTTCTGTCATGCCTACTGCTTACTCACATTAATACTTTTGCAAAAATCTTATTAGATTAGGTTTCATCCCCTTTCATTTGTTACTCTTGGACTAGGCAATATGCAGACAATGTTCATAAAATGAACGCCCCAAATATGATTTTTGTTGCTTTTCAACGAATTAGCCGTAACCTTTAACTCCGTCCTTTATAATATTCCTTTATAATATTACCTTTATAATATTCCTGCCATCTTATGCTCTTTTTTTTTACCTTCCGCGAGTATTCTGACTAAAACGATGACATCTGCAATGATTTCTTAGGGATTCTTGAGCTTACAAATTCAGAGCTTCGAGAAACATTTTAACAACATGCCTTTTCTGTTTTTTTTTATTTTTTGCCAGTTACGTGATCCTTGCTAGTTTTGAAATATATTATACAAGGTAAAGTCACACCAACCACTTTTTTAGTGGAGAGTCTATGAGATTATTTTTTAATTTTCTATCTGCTTTCCCAAAAAACTGCAAATATTTTTATTTGCCCATAGAAGATAAAATCGAATTTATAGTTTTGCAAACTTTCGATTTCTCTATGTAAAATCAAACATTCTAAATTCTCGGTCTCTATTTTTTAATGTATAATTATAGCTTTAAATTTTGGTACTTGTGCAATTTTGCCTTTTTTGTCCTTCTCCACATCTTTTGTGGGTGTTCTTCGTGTTTTTCAGATTTTTTTAGTTATTGTTTATATTGCTTCGCCTATGTTTTGCTGAAGGCATCATCAATCTCATGGACAGTTACTTTACTCTTTGATCAATCTGAAACAAAAGAAAGCAAAGCGTACCACAGCCAAGTAAGGCATATCAAAATTTGGTAACACCCGTTACGTAACGGGTGCTCACACCATTGACTGTCAATATTTTTTAAACAAATAAGTTTATCATCAAATAAATAACAAATATTAGTAGTTCCCCATTATAACTTTACTTTTTCAAAGGCGTTTTATAATGCGTGCAATAACTAAGTCATTAAATAAACTTATGCCTTTTTTTGTAACGGATGTTACAGGAAGGAGGCATATTTTAAAAGTGAAATTAATCAAAAACACTATATAACTTACCAAATATTATTTCACGCAACAGCTACTGAAAACTTCTCTTTTATAATTGCGGAAAGCACAATGTCAATGATAGCAGTTTTCTTTTATCGGTGAAGCCAATTTTGATTAAAATAAACAAGTTATCAATCGGACGCAGTGATCTAAATTAGACATGTAAAAACTCATAAATTAAAATATTAATTTATGAGTTATTATAACGCCAGTAATAGGTAAGGCGGTAGATCCCGTGCAAGTTGCTTCACAGCACTCTTCCACCAGTAGTCTTGTTAGTAGTGACCTATACTTTAACCAATGCTCGCTCCTAACGAGCTGCCTGGAAAAAAAGCAGATGGTCTATTATACTCAAATGACCTGGACCAACACGTGATAAGTATGGCTGGCTTTCTTATTCTAATGAGAAAATATTTGAATGTTTGTTTGCATTGAATTGAATAGGCTATAAAATAACGGAACTGATTAGCACTATTCTTTTACCACTATAATCCTACATTACCCTAGATGAACATAGGCTATCTACATTACTAGGAAAAAGTAGAAATTTATCTATTCGTCCGAAGCCGGGATGGGCTTTCACAGTTTGTATATATAATATATTGTATTTTATAGTTTATGTGTGTCTAAACTCTAAGCACTGCTTAGGCACATACTCGTACAACTATTATTTACTTCAAGTGATTCGACAAAGAACAAGCACACTTCTCTCTTGAGGATAAGAGACAACCGTTGCCTATAGACGCCTAGCAAAATTTCCATCGGATTTCGAAATATTCAAAAAGGTTCAGTAAGGGCCACTTGCACATTCCAGGGTTAAATTTAATAATGAGTTAAACGGTCAAATATGAAGTGATTTACCCGTATGCAGACGCTAACTTAGGGTTAAATGCTTAAACTAGGAACGTGCAAGTGGGCCTTAGATAGGCAAGGCCCTGCTTATCCAGGGGCGGGATAGCGTGGCACCCGGGCACAGGATCCAAGAGGCACAATAAGATCGCCTTATCCCTCCTATACTATTCTCATGAAATTTTGCGAGCATATTGAGTGGCTCTGAGAATCAGCCAACATCTATTTTTCATACCCCTAATTGATAAGGGTGACTCAACCCAAGTTTTTTTTATTAAAATCAATTAAAAATATAGCAGAACAACGTCTGTCGGGTCAACTAGTAATTGCCAAAATATTAATCTATCACAATATCTTCTTCTTGTGTATCTACTTGTGGCAACAAAACTTTTGAATGGACGGATGGACTGATTTCGATGCGGATTTTTTTGTTTGAAATTAAAAATAAGTTTTGTCGGAGGTTCTTTTATGTTTTTTAATTTTAGCATTGTGTGTAGGATTTTGGAAACATTTAAAAACACTTCTAATTGTGTTTTAAAAACATGCTTAAAACAACCTTTAATAAATTTTTGCTATTAAATAAAAAAATAAAGAGAGGGCGCATGTTGGTTTTTGCTCCCCGACGTCCTATATGGTAAGGACGGGAGAGGAGAGAGGTATGTGGTAATTTTCTCTATCGTTTTTATGCATTATTGGTATGCTAATAAGTAGACGCACTTTGCGATGGTAAAGAATATTCGTCAACAGCTACCCCACCGGCCGTACCAGAATCCGGAACACGACAACGGTAAACAATTGTGCTTATAGAAAAAGTATCGCCTGTATCCCCGTAAAGCTTACACAAAGGCACAACCAAGGCATCCAAGACTAGTCGAATAATGTGGCAAGCCTATTATCAACCGGGTACATATTACATGCCAGGCAATGTTGTTTTATAAGAAAATTGAAAAAATCTTTTTTTTTATTTTTGTTGCACGATCGGGACTTCACAAAGTCAAGTCCAACATCTGACCGCTGAACCACAAAGGAGATAACAGTGTCATGTCTGTGGTAGATAAATCGTCAAGATGTCAACGCAGAACTCTAACAATAAACAAGCAATTATGAAAACAATGTGTGTAGCAAAAACTTATTTTTCCTGACGTAAATATTTTCATTAAGTACAATGAGAAAATCAAGTCGGTCATTTACCCTACAACTTTTGTTTTCTGTTTAGGTACTTCCAAACAAACTATACTTAGTCATTTTCTTTTCATCCACTGTGTTGGCTGCATTATGGCCCGATCTCGAAAAAAAAATTCAATATCTATTTCAGTTGTGAACTCATCGCTGCTGATATCACTGACGCCTTGTTTTGTTCTGCAGGGCTAAGACCACTTGTATATGGACAATTAAAAAACTTTATTTAAAACACATTATCGATGAGTTCCGTAAACCCGTTCACCCAGTCTCATTAAAGTAGATATCCCTCGTAGTAAATCACCCTACCGCTATTATTGCGCGTCACCTTCGTATTCCGTAGGAAAGAGAAGATATTACATCCTTTTATAATACTTTCATTACTTTGTTAAGATGCCACTATTATTGCAAATGCAGGTTTTGACGATTGGTTATTGTTACGCATTTAATTTGAAGAATTTGGTTAGCTGTAACGAAGACTCTTATATAGGAATACTTGTTACTTGTTTTAATGTAGGTACACTAGGTACTTACTTATTATATTTTTAAAAGTATTTATACGATTAAATTTGGCAGAAAACCAAATCCAATTGTTTCATTACCACGTCGAGATTTGGTTATTCTTTAGAAATATAGCTAATGTTTTCAAGATGGTCCCACATAAATCTTATTAACATCCCACTAGTAATTTTGATAGTTACACTTAATGCATAAACTTTTGTCTACGTTGACATCAATAATGATATCAACATAGACGAAATCTTATACATAATGAAGTACCTATGTCTAATAAATCCCTAGTCGAATCATGACAAAATGAATTAATATGAGACCACATGTAAATCATGATTTACCTTTAAAAAATAATCAAAATCGGTTATTAATCACGTACCTAACAATCATACAAAATAAAATCCAGTCGAATTGAGATCTTCCTCTTGTTGAGTCGGTTAAAAAGCCCCGCTTATAATTTATAACTATGTACCTTAAATACATTAGGCAAAACACCTCTATGTTCTTAATGTGGTTATTTTTTCATTATTCATATTTGTAGGGAGGGACCTACAACGTCTAAAATAGCAAATCAACATTTTTAACTAGGTACATAAATAACTTCACGCGAAGTTATTTGCTTGGTAGTCAGTGAGTCAAGTATCACGTTTACTACAACCTGCATAAAATCCTCCACATTCATTCCATTAGCCTGTTCATTTGGCAAGACACCTAAAATTTTCATATGGTATTTTTTTTTCATTATTGAAATTTGTAGGTAGATATAACGTCAAAATAGAGCATATGCATACATAAACATCTTCACGCTAGGTTCCTTGCTTGCTGGAGGACCTAGTTGGACCCCACCTGTTCTTGGGCAGGCGACGGTGGAGGCAGTCCGACCGGTCCTCCGAGGGTGGTTGCAGCGGCGCTGGTTCGGATCGCTGACGTTCCGACTTATGCACGCACGAGTGCGGGGCGCCAGAAGATACGGCGGTCGCTGGGCGAGTTCGTTGCCTGGAATTTGGGAATCACAGCTGTGGTTGGGGAGAACCTCTCGCTGCCGAGCGTCGTTAAAGCCATGCTCGGTAGTGTAAGGTCCTGGCAGGCGGTGGTCTCCTTTTGCGAAGAAGCCACGACGCAAAAGGAGAACGCGGAGCGGGCCCGGGGGTACGATCCTAACTCAGACGCAAGAAGGCGCGACCCTCACTTTCTAAGCGGGGCTGCTGGAGGAATCGGAACTATCTCTGGACATCACGGCCTCGCACGCTTGGGGGCGATTCAAATGGCCGGAGTCGCTAATCTTTCAGCTCGCGGAGACCTGGGCCGTAAACGTGGAGCGAGATGGTATATGCCAAAGCGACCCCGTCTCGCTCCTACCCGGGCGGCGCACAGTCTGCTGAAAATCGATCTTCATAGACATAGCAACTTGAATTCTTAAGGCTTGGTTTTTTTGATGGATTTGGATATTTTTGGTCTTTATTACAAGAAAATATCTCATTAAAGTCAATTTGGCATAAAAATGAGTCAGTAATATTTTTTTGCAAAATAATTGTATGAAGCTGATATGAAAAATCCGTTTATTTTTTGACCTGCAAAGAAAACCGTAATATCCTTTCAGGTGTCTGTAGCAGTGATTATTTGTGATTTATTCGCATACTCAATATAACGGTTACAGGTGCAGAGTTTTTTTAAAAAAGTATTGAAAATTTAAAAATATTTAGTTTTAATTATTTGACTTATTTTAGTTCAAAAGATACTACTATACAAATTTAATATAAGACCTTAAGTTTATTATTATTAGTACATTAAAGCAATCTGATATTTAATCTGCAAACAATTTAGTAATGATAGAGACAATTTACATAACAAAATAACTATAAACAATTTAACAAAGGCATGTTGTAAAACAATAATTATTAAATAATACGAAACGCTAAAAAGCCTACAGTAAGTAAATAAAATACAACTATAGTTTTTAAATAATACTTTACTGTTTGGTATCACTATCATTGTTAGACTTATCACTATCATTATCATTATCATTCGGAATCAGACAATATCCGACACATCTAAAAACTCAAACTGAGATTCCGATAATTTAATTAAGTCTAAAGTTTCAGTAAAAAATGCCTGCTTCTTCTTAGCATTAAACTTGGGTCTTTGTGCACTGATAAAGGGATCAGAAGATAGCAGAAGCATATTTAGAATGTCTTCATTAGAAGCTTGTCTGCTCTTTTTCCGGGAATGATGTTCCCGGAACCTCCTGAAATCTTTGTTGCGGGACTCTGACGCTTCTTCTGAGAGACTTCCGATTGGCACAATGTCATTTTTTGCAATTATGTCTCCCCCATGTATGAGCAACATATGGACAGTCGACGACATGTAATACCAGTCATACAACTCCACTTATTTCTTTGCTGTTTTGCGGGCAAAATCTTTAAATTTAGGGACATCAATTTGTTCCCCAGAAGTTATAGCTTGCAATATTACAGCAAATCTCCGTACAAGTTCCTCGTCTAAACCAGTTATGGCTGCTGTTTTATTGGGAAACTCAAAAAACCGTCTTGCAGTGTTCCCGTCATTGGTCGTTCCTGAGCCCTGCTTAACAATGTCAATCAAAAGCAAGAAAAGTCTTTCTTGCTTCTAAAATTTCCTTATGCTCATTTCCTCTCGCAGCCCACTTTTTGAAATCGAGTCGGTAAAAAATATGTAAAAGACACTTCATTAAATTGATACGGGCGTGTAGTGATGACAATCCATATTCATAAAAGTCAGACGATACATTCTTTGTTGATACTGTATCCAAACGGTTCATTTTTGTGGGTTTAGCCGAATTTTATCTAGCATTAGAAAGATATGTACAAACTTTAGCATCAATCATTGTCATCATCAGATTATGACTCACTTTATTGTTATTGATAGACTGTTATACTAAGCTCCTTTATTTCTTCATCCATTTGTTTTTTATTATTGACGACGACTGCCTCACACTCCTTTACAAAAGCAAACTGCACAGGACGACAATAAAAGGGTGAGCACGGATTGGGATTCATCCAAACAATTCTCCAACAGAAAGCTTAATAGGCAGTAAGGAGGTCATAAAAATACGGGAGTCATCTTGCTCCCCTTCAAGTTTTTGTTTATATCGGCTTTGGTTGGACGCACCATCAAATTCCCATTTGGACGTTAAATTTAGATGCTTATCTGAAACCTTGTTTGGTAAACTTACAGAGATCCTCTTCACTGTGAGATCGAGTAACGCTTGGAGAGTTATCCTAGCCGATGAATCTGTTATCGTCACTGATTTTTTCGGTGGATAACATTGAAGTTTGGCTTGTTGCACTTTGTAGTAGGAGGGATAAACATCTTTGGCGCCTTCTTTTATAGCTGTCTCTCGTAAAGTGATATACTGCCACTTAGTCAGCTTGAGGGAAAGAAGTAACCTAAGTGCTTTTTCTGGAGTAAATTTAACTTTTTGAAGTGGTTTTCTGAACGTCTCGTTGATTTTTGCCGCTGCTTCCGGATTCTTAAGGATATGCTGGATAGCGGATGCGACATCTTCACGACCTTTTTCTTTTAACAATGATACAGCCGAGGAAGCCAATTCAATTGGATCTTCATTTTTATGTTCGTCAGATCTTCTTTTTTTCTGTTTAGTTCCCAGGTCTTCAAATTTTTCTAGTTCTTTTAATTATCATTGCACCGGTCCCGATGGATGTTGACGTTGACGGTTCTGGAGAGACTAGACGTGACATTGGCTGCCACCACTTATTTCTTCGATACTTGAATCGTCTTTCACACTACTTGGCCAATCAACATTTGCTTGAAGCCAATTTTCATACTGGTTTCTGAACGTTTCAAGGATCCGGTGTGATTTCTGCCACATTTGTTTTATAGCTCGTGTAAATTTTCTACAGAATTCCTTGAGAGTTACCTAGTCTTCTTCAGAAAGGTGTCGACAGAGTCGAGCTGTAACTGTCCCGAATAATACTTCATGGTTAAATGAAGTAGTTTCACTTTTTAAGAGAACTAACAAGTCTAAGTTGGACGATAGACTTTCCATTACAATATTTTGCTATAATAAAGTAAAGATGTGGTAAGTAAAGTACACGAGTGTTTACGATAAACTGAACTAAAAAGTAATATTGGGTTCTATATTTTATTGCTGGTTACAAACAATTATGATTGTAATGTTTCCTATTTACCTTTATTTAGAATCACAGAGCAATTATCATATTCATATTTACTAATTGATTCATTAGATGATAGTTTTAAAATGGTTTCTGAGAATCACAGAAGACATAATAGGAAAGTTAATGGGCTTAATTAGCTTCATTAGATGAATGACATATTACAATGAAAAATCACTTATAGATATGAAATTATGTTTTTGTTTATCTAAATAATATTTTGTTAATCTATCGATTTAAATTTGAATTATTCATTACCGTTATTCTTTTGATTCACAGCTAACGACAGTATTATTGTAAATATCACTACTTTCCATATTTAGATAAATTTTAATACCTTAATACTTTTTAAATTTTTAAAAACATTTAATATTTTTCCTTACAACATGATAACGAACTTAAACTAAGGCGGAACTTATGTAATCTTAATGAATAAGAGGCGCGATCACAATAGATCTGTCAAGGTCGCAGTGATCCTCGGGATTCTTTGACCCGTACTCTTTAATACTAATAATAATAATGATAAACTAAGGCTTAATGTCCGTTGGAACTAAAATACGTTGATTAATTAAAAATAAATATACTAATAATACTTTAATATACTAATAATATTAAACTTAAGGTCTTATATTTGTATAGTAGTACCTTTTGAACTAAAATAAGTCTCATACCTAATTAAATTTAAATATTTTTAAATTTTCAATATTTTTAAAAAAAAAATTTGCACCTGTAACCGTTATACTGAGTAATGCGAATAAATCACAAATAATCACTGCTACAGACACCTGAAAGGATATTACGGTTTTCCTTGCAGGTCAAAAAATACACGGATTTTTCATACCACCTTCATACAATTATTTTGCAAAAAAAATATTACTGACTTTAATGAGATATTTCCTTATAGTAAAGACCAACAATACCCATATCCATCAAAAAAACCAAGCCTCAAGAATCCAAGTTGCTATGTCTATGAAGATCGATTTTCAGCCCACTGTGCGGCGTGAAGGTCATCGTTTGGTTTTTACTCGGTGCGAGTCCGATAATACCTGGTGGCTGGTGCTCTCCTCCGAGAGCGGCGGGCATATTCAAAACGTTAA
>NJDC01002320.1:0-26344 GCA_002245475.1 Calephelis virginiensis
CTTTCAGAAAAGTATTTCACAATTTATTTTTATATTTTTGCTTAAACAAAAGGGAACTTTTTCACTTATATCTTCCTACATTTCGAATTTCAAATGATGTAGTCGCTTTATAATAAATCTGTAATTTATAAACAACAAAACTTAAGACTTGGGAAACTTACGGATAAATGTATAAAGCCCATATCTACTTACTACAAAACAAATAAAGAATTAATTGAATCTGACTACGCACTTTTATTTTTATATTTTCTCCTTTTCCATGGGGACCTATTTTTAGTGTCATATATTTATTTTGAAATATCTTCAATCTACAGAAATATTTTTTCTACATTCTTATTATAATTTAATTTATACATAAAGGAGAACTTTGTCGCGTCTCCTCGGGAGTACTTTGTACTAAGACATATTCTGCGGTTCAAGTCATTAGTACCTCATAAATATTACATGTCCTCATCATTAATAATTTAAAACAGATTCCGATATTATTGAGCTTCTGTATCATTTTTGGAAATTCCACTTTAGTAATTACCTTACAAAAGGATCAATAATTGTCTTTTCGTCTACTTATAGCTTAAATTTTAGGCTCTATGTGACAGTTATTCGGCAATCTTAACTCATATTACACACATTACATAACAATCAATCAATCAACTGGAACAGGACTGTGATGAGCATTGACTTAATGTCAGTAGGAACAGATATCGTTTACATATTTAAATAAGACAAGTTACCTACTTAAACCAGATAAGATATCCTTTTGACACGTGGTCGTAGACTACTAGATACATAAGAATTTTTTTTACTATTTTTCTGTGTTATTATTTGTATTTACTTTATGTAATAGTTAATAAACAACCTCGATTATTTCCGCCAGGCAGCTAATAAAGTTTTATGCATGTAACTTCTAAAATGCAAACTTATCACCCGAAAATATTTACGGGACAAAATGATAAAACAAAATGTAACGCTAAACTTATTTTTTTAATAACCCTGGACAAAACCTCCAAGAAGTGTAGCTAAGAAGCATCTCGATTACGTCAGCTTCCAAACTGAAACTCCGCATCGAAATCTTTTCACCCGGTTAAAAGTTATGATACATCAGGCACGTGTGAAAACACACACACACACGCACACACTCACACACGTCAATTTTATTACCACCCTCTTTTTCTGTGGATGTTTGAAAAGTAGTCAATTAAACGGAAATGCGCGATTCTGAATTACACATTAGTTACTGGTAGTTTTAATATCATTTCGGCTTTTTTTACAGTTTTATGTACAGAGACTAGTAATTGTAGGCAGTATGTTATTTGCAAATTAAACATTTCTGTTGTTTTGCTGCAGTTTTTTAAATAAATATTTGTTATGGATACTTATAATACCATCAATTAATAAGTTTTTATATCTATGTTAAAACATTATCTAAGGTCACACAATTCACTAACGGCCAATATTAATAATCAATCCTAATCCAAAACTCGCTGTCCAAGATTGATATTTTGATCCATTTTTATGTTATCGCTTGCCAATAATATATCTGTGCACAGGATAAATATGGCAATGAGGTATAGGATAGGCCGGCGGATACGCAGCTATCTAGATTGCTTGAAATCCATTAGATTGAGATACATTCTTAGCATTGGCCGTTAGACTATCGCGGGCGGTCTTGAGATTATTGCGTCACAAATGAAACTAATGTCCTCCCGTTACAGTTTTCGACACCTTTACAGTTGTTCAGGCTCGTGTTGGAAATAGTTTACATCTTGAATATTATACTATATCAGGCGCTACCTTCGATGTTTTTAATATTTAAGGCTATATCAGTATAGACTAAATATCCTCTTAATACTATAAATGTAAGAATGATATTAGATGTGTTTTGATGTGTATGTTTAATTATTCATAAACATTCAACAAACATTCGAAAAACAACTTTTATCTAGAGGATAGTTTATAACCTAAAGCGATTGAGCTAAAGAAACTAAGCATGCGGCTACCAACAGCCGCTACGTAGTATTTCACAAATATATAACTGAATTACAAAAGATGCGGTATATTCTAATGTCTCCATTGAAACATATAATCTAAGGTCTCGCAAAACTTTACAACGCTAGTCTAGAGGCCATTATCTCACAAATAGAACAAATGTCCTTCCACCACAGTTACTGACACCTTTATGATCGTTGAGACTCATATTGGAAATAGTTTACTATTAGTTACTGGTGGTGATTCTGATGGCAAAAACTAAACTAAAATCTGAATGTATTCGAAAAAACGGACTAGAGGACAATAAGCGTATTTATTTTCCTTTAGTCCATGTTTTCGGATGTACTCGGTATAGGATGATTAAAGACTTTTCGAGTCTCGATACATTATACACTAATAGACTTTACGCTAAAGTAAGCAAGTCAGTCGTACGCAATTTTAATAAGAACTTCAGAAATACAGAAATTTTCAGCTCACAAATGGAATGAAAATTGAGAATTCTCAATTCTCATATTTTGTTATTTAGTTAAAAATCAAACTCGATTCCCATTAATGGTCGGCATGATTAGACGTATACGCTAGCCCCAAACCAAACAAGCAGTAAATTAAATCGAATACCTTACATTTTCGTTCAGATTTTGATAATAGGTAAGTAAATACTATTTCTGTTCCTAGAAACAAAATTATTAAACTTCTTTTCTTATCAAGATAGTTTTAATGTTCTCTTTTCGATGATGAAGCAACTTCAAAAGGTAAAACCTGAACGAACAAAAATGTTTAGCTTATCTTAGTAATTTTTTTAACAACAGAATTGTCACCACTGGAAGTTAACACGTTCTGGCTACTTTTTATATTATTAGTATTATCCCTATCCTCCACAGACAAATGAATATATCGTCGCTTTACTTTACAGGTTACTTATGTTGGATTGTTACTTTTGAAATGGAAGAAACCGAGTTAATTACTTTCACGTCTACCTTCAAACCTACTCTTCAGAACGGAACATGAGACTTTCAATAAGACGTTGGATCCTTACCCCAAAAAGTTGTAATGAATCATTTAAACTATTCTCGCGTTTACGTGCTACCTGATAGAAAAACAGATTATCTATTCTAATAGCAGACCTACGCCTGGGAAAAACACGGGGAGCTGCCAGTATTTTTGTCTACAACATAGTACAAAATCAAATAACTTTTCAAGGTCAATGTAATACTTTCCTAATTCCTTTTAATGTTTCCCCGTGTTGGTCCGGGCTTCTTTGCAGAATAGACCATCTGCCTTCCTGCCAGGCAGCTTGTCAAAGGCGAGCATAGGCTTACCGTCACTAACACCGTGACATCTGACTAGGTGGTAGAGTTTCGCAGCGACTCACCTGGATTGGTACCAACGCCTTACCTATTCCTGCCGCCATATCGTCATTACGTGTTCCGGTTCGGAGGGTAAGGTAGCCGGTAAACTTACTTTTGCTCGATGCCTAACATCCCGGCCTCTGGTTGGCAACGCACCATTACCACCTTTGGTGTATCTAGGAGGTTATGGTTAAGGTTACGGTTATTATACCATAATTTTAATGTCTTGTTGATAAGAACGCTATCTTCATTTCTCAAGACTTTGTTTCCAAACTTTTTAGTGCGCCATCTGTGATCTTTTGTGATTGTTATCATTAGTATATTTGTTTGTGTGTGTCAAATGCATGATAGTGTGGGTAATTTTTTATTTATTGATTTAATGTACTTCATAAGCATTATTATTGAAAAATATTAGCGCTTTGCACTTTTCCTACACATAAACTAGGTATAAGTGTGCTAAATTTCATGCTCCATGTTGGCGCAATTTTCGTTAAAAGGGGAACAAAGTTTTGCCACCATGTATTAATACATAGATATCACAACAAAATCGTCTCATAAATAGTCTTATAAAGTTCAAGAACTGATGGTACGGACCGCTGGCTTACAAGGCATTATTCGGGAAGAAACTTTTGCAATGTTGCTCTTTTTTGACATTATTTACTATCTAAACTTATTCAAGTCCGGACCTGTGGTCTAGTGGTCCGGTGTTTGCGTTGACTAATTGAGTTTTTGGGTTCGATTTCCAGGTAGGTAGATTTAAATAAGATTATAAATTTGTAATGCAGTAGCAATGGTTTTAATACCTAATTCCCTGGAATTGGGTAAGTGCTCGGTTGACGATAGGTTTGTCGCCTATCACATTGTAGGAGTAAATCTTCTCCCAATCCTGATTGTACCTACCCCTGCTTATCTCTTCCATGATACGGGCCTGATCATATTAATATATCATAATAATCGTTTTTAGAATGTGTATAGATAGATGATCTATTGATGTACATTTAATAAAAAGCTAGAACAGTGGATTTTGTACATTCCGGTTTTAGAAACTCTTGACACCACCATTGGACAATACATTTAAACACTTCTTATGAAGTGAACTACATAACTTGTAAAATAAATACATAGTTTATGAAGTGTATACCGATACTAAATACAATAATAAGTTGTATACTAAAATAGCCCTTAAATGCTAATACATCACCAAACGCAGTAATAGTGACGCTCTCACCTGTTAGAGAGGTTATAAATTATGCGTCAGTACATTCACCCAGAGCCAACATTCTGACTTCCAGTTACATAATTTAGTAGAAGAGTGCTTACATGATTAAATAAAGTTCTACGTAAAAACTGTGCGAGTTTGAGGTTTTTATCAGAATTTTTGTAGGCAGTTAGGCAATAGGGCCTTAAGGAAATAATATCACAATTATAAAAGATGTAAAATAAGCCTTTATTTTGCTAATTCCGCGTAAGCAGTGTAACCGTTGTGGCAAAAAAAGGCTTATTTTACATCTTTTATAATGGATTTCCGCAAAGTAACGCCTGATTCAATAAAATACCACAATTATAATTTTTCCATGAACCATGATAAACGATCTATCCTTTAAAAAGTTATGTTGCCACAGACAAACACACTCACACACTAGATGTGTGACTTACAGCTCCAATCTTTTTGATATGCTTTAAATAAACTGCAAATATCACGAAACATATAATCCTAACTTTTGACCTATGAGCCATCAGCCACGTCCAGTTTATTCATCAAGTATTTGTCATGACATGAAGTCATCGTCATCAGAAAATATGATCAGGTTTAGTTAAGGCGAAAAAGAATTTTCAAAATTTGTATTATAGTTGAAGTTGAGATTAAATTTTTTTCAGTGGCGTAGCTACCGCAATATTAGCCGTATCAATGATACAGAGCACTCGGGATACAGAGGCCCCGAAAGTGTATAAGGAAAAATAATCAGTAAGGCCGTGCTTTTCAGGAACGAATGATTAACCTGTATTTTAAATAAGTGCCATTCATTTCAACATTGTCTACGGAGGCTGTAAATATAGAGAAATTTAAACCAGACGCGGAGATAGATGCGGATAATTTAAAAAAAGGCCCGATAAGTGTATTTTCAAATCGAGAGTAAACTTATATGCTTGTTAAAAATGGGTTTCCTGTAATTGGTTTCCTTTTATTGAAATGTGTTTATAATATTATAGGGTCCTACCAAAGCACACTACGCCTCTGCTCTGTATATACAAACCCATAAACCTTTTATAACACTGATGTATATATATTCTTGTCAATCAGATTTGGAGGACATGATGGCTTGAATAACATTCGTCGTAAAAGCCGAATTTGTGGTCAGCTTTAATGCGAACTTTATTCACATTTTTATTGGGATGAGCTTGATTCTGGTTTTATGTATGTCAGAAACTTGTTTACGTAGCTATTGTGGTAGCTATTTCTTACATTGCATCTATATTTAGAGAAAAGATTCGTTTTCAATTACCTCTCAAACAACTGGACTGCCTATAAAATTATTTCACCCGTTATAAAGAAGAAAAGTATCTTCACGCCCATATCCCTATATAATAGGGAGACGACATAAATAAATAGAGCCGGTTAAAGGTCGATAACACGGTCAGAAAAAAGTCTTGGTATTCACATAATAAACTAAAAACAAGATATAGACAATGGAAAAATATTAAAAACCTACCGATAAAATGAATGAGTTCATTGTGAATTCCGAGTGAATTGATTAATACAGAATAGGACGGCGACAGATCTAAAAACCTATTTCATATTATTTACCATTGGAAATACCCATTCGTACAAAAAAGGATAATCTCGCATCCTGTACACTTGACCTTCGAAACCCAGACGCTTACTCAACATAAGCTGTATTGCTAAGGCGTTAATATTTATTAGAATAGAATAGATAGGAAGCGTTTGCTATTTGTCTAGAGACACTTGCGACACTTGAGACTGATTGCTACTGATATTACGCAATGAATTCACTTACGTCCATAATAAAAGTATCTTCAAGCCCGTATCCCCGAAGAGGTTGGCAGAGGCACAACCAGGGCACCCATGATTTGCCGAAGACACTAAGTCCCAGAATGTGATAGGTGCCAACCGGGCAACCAATCCCTAGCAAAATGTTTTTTTTTATTAGAAAATTGGAAAAACGTCCATAGTAATTATTAAAAAATATACATTATAAGTTAAACCTATCTTAAGTTGTTTATTTTTTAAATTGCAATATCCTTTTATGCAATTATTTATTAATCAAAGCAAAATTACAGATTAAAAATGACTATTCATTACTTGGCAGATTTCTTGCAGATATAGGTACAATATGTCAATCACATGATAAACATTTACTTGAAGGATTTAACTAGAGCAAATCAGATATCTGAATGATTAAAATGTATAAACCTAATGTTTTATGTTCTTTGTTAATATTAGACCAACTGTCAAGCAAACAATACCAATGGAAACTGTATTTTAACAAATTAACATTTATTTATTTGCTCTTTTACTTTAAGTTGTAAATTGTCTATTTCATTGATCAATGAAGACATTTAAATGTTATTTCAAAATTAATGTTACTCATTAATTTGTCTACTTTGGGGGTAGATCTAAATCGCCTCTGTGGGTCTAGCGGTCCGGGTTATGGACTTGACTGCATGAGGTCCTGGGTTCGAATCCCGGGTCGGCCAACATAAAGAAAATTGGATTTTTCCAATTTTCTAACTAAAAAAAAAATGTTGGTCGCGACTGGAAATGTGCGCGGTTGACGATAGGCTTGCCACCTATCACTTAGTGTCTTCGACTAGTCGTGGGTGCCTTGGTTGTACCTCTGCCTACCTCTTCGGGGATATGGGCGAGAAGATACTTTTTTTTTCTAAATTTGTCATTGGTCTAGAAATATTAATATTTTATTGTTCACCAGAGCACTAATTTCAATAAGATTAACATTTAAGACCAAAAAGCAACATCCGAATGGCTATAAAATAATATTTTATTATTTGTATAATACTAAACTATAAATGTCGGTAGATTCTACTTTAAAAACGTGTGGATTTGAAAATCAAAACAGGTAAACTGGAAGGACATCAAATTTTTTGAAATGTTTATTGATAAAAAATATATTTAAAGACACGAAAACTAAATTTCATGTGAATCTAGTCGGGAACTCAGTTGCGATTATACTCGCATTCAGTATCTCTACATAGAGATAGAAGTATATTAACGCTAGTAGTAACTAAATAAACAGCTTTTAATTTGCATAGTTTAGTGGCAGAAGCTTAGGGAATTTCAGATAAATTTTATGGTAACGGAAACAATTTGGGGTCAACTTTTATGAGTACTTTTATGAGCAATTTTATAGGGCTGAACACAATCATCTATTTGTGTCAGATTCTAGTGCTGTAAATATTGTATACGTAATCTAGCGATAAAATGAACGAATAGGTTCTGGAATTACATAATTTAGTAGAATGCTTGGGTATCTAGTGGATTTAGATAAAATTTATCGTAGGTAACAGGTAAGTGGTAAGTTACGTTTGAGGTCAAAATTTATGAACGTTTTATCAAAAATTTCATAGGATTGAGTTGCAATTCAACTTGCAATATAATGTAAGTAGCTGATAAAAACAATTTTAAATACATACGAGTTTACTGGCGGTGTTCCAGTTAACAAAATGTTCTTTTGAACAGCGAAATACATATTAGCTCCACCACAAATCTTTGTATATAATTAGCAAAATGAATTTCATTTTATTCATATTGCACTAGATAACCCATTCAAACTGTACATGTATTTCGCTGTTCAAAGGAACATTATGTTAACTGGAACACCGCCAGTGAATTCGTTTGTACCGATGTAATTAATCATATGACAAGTCAATATAATATAAGTTCTTGCTCTTAATTTTATTGATAAATACAGTATGTATGTACTCGCAGGTTTGATTGCTGTGGTAGTGTTTTTTAAACTTCACTTCACTCACTCCACTTCACTTTTTCACTCGTTTTTTTTACTTTTTTTGTTCCTTTCACTTTGTTCATTCCTTCGCACGTACTTTGCCGTGTCACCTTAAAAAGTTGCAAGTAGTTCAGAATAGGTTCATGCGTACTGCCACCGGTTGACCGCGGTACGTTCGCAACGAGGACCTACGTCGCGACCTAGATATACCCACAATAGCGCAGCATTTCAAAGAACTATCGGAACGTTATTTTGAAATAGCGGCAGCCTAAACGAACCCGGTGTTCACCCACGTGTGACTACACACCGGCCGCGAACGTGCCCACCAAACATAGAAGACTCCGCCACGTGTTATCGGATCCTTCGGACCCAATAACCGCGGCTAATCCAACCCGAACACAAATTAACAAAACATTACTCTACACTGTCGCCGCCGGTCTCGGCGACGAAGATCTCCCTTGCACCGGACGTGCTTAACGCCGAGCGAAAAGCCGCCATTACTCCTTCATCTCTCTCAACTCGCACTGTAAAAAAGTTATCAAGAGAACCAATCGTTACCTAGCTTCTTACTCTAAGCGCTATAACTCAACAAGCCCTAAATTCACAACTTAATAATAGTCAAAACATGTAGTTTGACGGTTAAGTAATTAATTTTTAGAATTTAATTTGTTTGGTAGGTATTCGATCCTAAGTTGTGAGGGTTCAAAAACAACGAATTTCATAGTCTCGTCCCCTTATATATGATTTAGGACTTCAGGAAGTAGCACATGAATTTTGATGATCAACTGTGGGTCATTAGCGAAATCAGGGGTTTTTGGATATCAGTAACAACTTAAGTATTACAACTATTCACCAAAAACTTTATGTGTTTAATAAGTTAGCTGCAGATGCAACTGCATTACATCTTTATTTTTTTATTTTTATATCATACAAATCTAAGTTTAAGGGTTCTCAAGACCAATCAAATGATTCGAGAAAAGGTAGTTAAGTAGTGCCATGCTTCACTTTTCTCGTCTTGGTCGGGGCACTACCAAGTGCCCAGAAAAATTATGAAGACTGATAAGTCTAAAACTAAGGTGACCAAAAAAATGTTTCTGTACAGTTTACAATACAAATTGAATCTAACCCCAAAGTTTTTAAATGATATGCTTGTGTTATGGGTGTTAATCTACGATACTGATACATGAAAATAATGAAATAATACAGATTTTTAAATGTTCATCACAGAAGTGATTAAAAGATACAAGAAAAGGTTTTCAAGTGATTAAAATGATAGGTTTTATAGCCGTTAGCGAATTAACCGCCCTATTGTTCGTAGGGATATCGTACACGCCTAACTCTACTGAACAAATGAGATGTTTGGGTTTGATTCCCTACCGGGGCTGGCATTTGTGTGATAAACGTGTAGATATTGATTTTTTGAGTGTTTATTAATTTTTTTCTGGTATCTATTTAAGTATTTCTATGTATTAGAATCGTTGACTAACACCCATAACACAAGCATATAATTTGCTTACTTTAGGGTTATATTCAATTTGTGTAACTTGACCAGGGTCATTTATATCGTCCAGTAATATTTATCGGCTATTGGTTGCGTAATCACGTAATTACATATTCCTGCCTCCGTAATGTCATCGTTCACTTTTATCTTGTCTACGTTTGTAAGATAGGGTAATCAGTATACTTATTTACTCGAAAGGGTAGGCAGAGGCACAACCACACACCCACACCTAGCCGAAGACACTAAGTTCCACAATATGATAGGTGGCAAGCCTATCGCCAAATTAGTAAAATGTCATTAACATCTTTGGTGCCTAAAGGCGAGTTTTGTTACCATTAAGAGCCGCCTGCTTCTTCACTGTCTTATAACATGAAGATTGAAGATATAAACGTAAAATGTAGCATAAGATTGATTTGAAAGTTTTCCAATTTGCCGCCATGAGACCTCATTCGACTTACAACAAAGGTGCGCTTTTATATCTCGCTTTTAGCGCTAGATGACAAATTGTTAACGCCAACACCAGACATAATTCCTGGATTCAATTTCATTTATTGTTCAAACAATTTTATCTAGATCTTGGATGAAATTCGTAATAATTTTTATAATACTGTACACCTTTTACAAGTAATACTTCCTCTTGTTGGTCCCTGAGTCCGAAAAAACCAAGCTTTTCTACCAAGCAGGTCGTTTGAGGTGAGCTTTTATTGGTTTGTTACTAATACCGTGACTAAGACTAGGTCAAGACTAGATTGTAGAGTTTTAAAGACTCGCCTCTGTGGTCTAGTGGTTCAGGTGTTGGACTTGACTGCATGAGGTCCCGGGTTCGAATCCTGGGTCGGGCAACAAAAAGAAAAATTTGGGTTTTTTCTACTTGCTTGCCACCTATCACATTATGGGACTTAGTGTCTTTAGCTAGTCGTGGGTGTCCTGGTTGTTCCTCTCCTATCTCTTCGGGGATATGGGCGTGAACTTACTTACTTACATTTTTTTTAAAGACTCGCCGAATTGATACCACAGCCTTAATTATTCCACAGTATAAATATGAAACATTATCTATGTAAACTATGCCTTGTTGATGAAATAGTTACCTACTTTTACATTACATACATTACAATAAAGCAATAGGTTATTATATTATTTTTTTGTCAATCGAATTGTGATAACTACATACTTTACCGTAGTAGGTAATCTTATGTCGGTAAGTATAATCAAAAGACGAGTATCTACGCTCGTGGTGTTTTTAAAAGTTTGTAAAAAAAAATTAAACCTCACCACTTGTATTGACGTGGAACTTGCTAATTCAGCTTTGCGAAAATCGCTTAGAGGCCTTGTCGATGCGCATATTTGGTTGTGGGCTGTTTCAAACGTTTATACTTAGGTATTTTTCATACTGGTTTCATATTTGTACTGTACTTATTGTCACCGAGATAGAAGTTCATGCCATTGGTGGTAATTTTGTTGCGCACTCACTAAACTAGGGTTACTCTTGAAATTGGAAATTGGAATTGTGTAAATTGGAAATTGGAATTGTGTAAATTGGAAATTGGAATTGTGTAAGTCATTTTAGGTACTTTTGAACACGGTACTAGCGAATTATTAACATTTTGTTACAAATGAATTCAACGATAAAATAATTGATTGATAACTATAAACTAAATGATAATAATTCGTCAATATTGTGATCAAAAGTACCTAAAATGACATACTCGACTCCAATTTCCAATATCGCATAGATCGAGGTTCAAGAGTAACCCTACATATATGTCTAAAGTGTTCAATCTCGTTTTTCTTTTATTTGGAAAAAAACAGGCGGCATCTAAAATAAGTTTAGTTTGTGAACAGCAGAATTAACACCATTGTCTTGTTTTAGTTTTATACCAACATCCGAAGTATCATTTAGACTATTAGTTGAATATCGTCATTTAGCAAAAAGGCTAGGTTGTTAATTGAACAACTGATTTTGCTAGTTGGCTGCGACACATATATTGTTATTACAATTGGGGTTCAAGTCAGTAAACTAAATTACTATTTTCAACCAAAATTACACTAAAAGTTCACTGTCGCCATTTTCCACACAATCCGCAGATTAAGCTTTACATTGATCGTTGCCCTCAAACGCATGAAATTTTACCGCACTTAGGGCCAATCGCACAAAGTCGTAAGAATTTATTAATTATCCCGTCTCCCTCGTCAAACTTTATCCATTTACTTAACGTTAAATATAAATTCTTATCTAAGTTTGAAAGTATCGGAAACAATTTCTAACGCATTACAGAATATTATAAAGTTATCAAATATTAATATACTTTTAAGTATTATTTAAATTGCTGGTAATAGCGAGTAATCGCGTAAAAAACATGAATTCGAATTGAGAACCTCCTCCTTTTTGGAGTCCGTCAAAAAATTTAAAAAAAGAACAACATTTTCTTTTTCCTGCACAGTTTGTTCCCAGTTAGTTATCAATGTCAGGCTGCAAAAAGTTTGCGTAGTGAACCAACAGAAAATAAAACAAAAGACAGAAAAATAAAGTTTCTTCATTGTTAGTATTAGAGACAACCTTCCAGACCGTGGTAAATTCAGTGGTTTAGATCAGGAGTACCCAAACTTTTAAGATAACAAAACACTCCCTCCCCAAATAGCTTTTATTTTATGAAATCTTATCACAAAATATTTCAAGTGTAAGATTATAGTCTAAATTGGAGAATGCGTTGTGTAATATGAAATGAACACAAAAGTAATGAAACACTGTAGACTCTCAAACTAATCAGAATATAGTAACACAAAATACAGATAGGTGATAATAAATAGTAATCCACAAGTATAATATAACCATAGACAAAATCACAACTAAACCGCAATTTTCCCCCGTGTTGCTCCTTTGCAGAATAGACAGCCTTCCTGCCAGGAAGCTCGTAAAAGGTGACCATAGGCTTACTGTCACTAGCACTGTGACATCCTATTCGGTGGCAGAGTTTCGAAGCGACTCGGCCGGATTGGTACCACCGTCTTACCTTTTCCTGTCACCATAACGTCAGTGCTTGCCTTTGACGTGTTCCAGTACGGAGGATAAGGTAGGCGGTAAACTTACTAACCTTAACGGTTAACTTACTAACTTACCTATTCTTGACCCCATAACGTCAGCTCTTGCCGTTGACATATTCCGGCGGTTAGCTTTGCTCGAGGCCTAACTTCCCGGCCTCTGGTTCGCAAGACACCATTTCCACCTTTGGTGTCTCTAGGCGGCATGAATTTCTTACCATCAGGAAATCCGTCTGCTTGTTTGTTTTCCTAAATAACATAAAAAACATCATTCCGTTGTCAGTATCTGAAGTATGAACACCAAAACTGAAATTTCCACAATCATATTTTGTAGGTTTGTTATAGTTATCACTATTTTATAAGTTTAATTTTCGATCAGAAACACTAAACGTCACACTAGCGACGCTGTTTAGTGAACAGATAAGTTGGTCGAACTGTACAGTTTTAAATCGACCTAAAGCGAGTTTTAGATTAAACGTCTAGAGAAATGTCATGTACATGACTAATCTCCAGATTTTGTTTCTTTCTTTTGTTTGCATTGTATTACAGTTAATTTATTGTGATGCAAAACTACCATCTTTCTTATTTTAAACTATAACAAAAAGATTGTCAGCATCGAGATGTGGTAGCCCTATCGTTCCGCCGACAGGATGTAATCTGATAACTTAGGCTAAGTTAATATGTATTCAATTATTCAACTAATGCAATCATAATTACGTATCTGAATTGGTAGTCGATATAATTGTGTTCTTGCTCAATGCCTGTCAATGCTCACCACTATCGCATTCAGTGCTGGGGTTGCCGGAACATCATGCAATGCTCAAAGATAATGATAGTGACGTAATAGTAACATCTTAGCTGTTTACTTGTTTGCTAATTTACAAATTTAAATTTTAGAAATAAGAAAAATTACACTTTATTTTTAATTTAACCGTTAACTTAAAATGTTGCTCTCTAACTACTTAACAGGAATAAGTTACAAAAATATATTTACGAAATCCTAATTACTTTTCTACGTAAGCCCAGGGTTCCGAGGAACCAATTTTAAGAACCGCTTGTTTACACGGTCTATACGTGTAATAAATGAATTTTTTTATTGCATTGGAAGGGAAACAAGCAGACGGATTTCCTGATGGTAAGAAATTCACGCCGCCTGGAGATACCAAAGGTAGTAATGGCGCGTTGACAACCTGAGGCCGGGATGTTAGGCCTCTAGCAAAAGTAAGTTTACCGGCTACATTACCCTCCAAGCCGGAACACGTCATGACGTGATGGCGGCAGGAATAGGTAAGGCGGTAGTACCAAACCGGGTGAGTTGCTGCGAAACTCTACCATGTCACGATGTTAGTGATTGTAATCCTTTGCTCGCCTTTTACGAGCTGCCTGGCAGGAAGGCAGATGGTTATTGGTTATTGGTTGCCTATTATATAGAATACGCCTAATTAAATAATTGTTCTATGTGTATTATGTTTTTAATTTTAAATAAATCTTAAATTTTCGACATTTTTTTTTAAATTGAAAGGCAAACAAGAAGACGGATTTTCTGATGGTAATGATTTCACGCAGCCTAGAGACACCAAAGGAGGGAAGGCACCTGGCCAACCTGAATCCAGGATTTTAGGCCTCGAGCTAAAGTAAGTTACCTTACTTATGGGCTACCGGAACATGTCAACGGCAAGCACTGACGTTATGACGTCAAGAATAGGTAAGGCGATGCTACCAATCCGCACGAGTCGCTGTAAAACTTTACCACCTAGTCAAATTTCAAGTGTTAGTGACGGTATGCATTTGCTCGCCCCTTGCCAGGTGGAAAGCAGATGGTCTATTCTGCAAAGAAGCCTAGACCAAAACGGGGACCGGACCACCCTCTGAATAAATTCATAACAAAATTAAACTCTCAACATAGCGTTAACAGACAAAGGTCCACTTCGTTAAGCGTGTTTTTATTTATTTTTCGTTTGACGACTTTTCACTGTAAAACAATTTTTAAACGAACAGAAAAAAAGCCTACTATCTATGTAGCACTTTGTAAAAGAAAAGAAAAAAGAAAAAAAATATTTATTTGCGGAATATGAGTGTTACAAAGATGTTACAAAATTATTTAGGCGTTTCTACATATTCTACCAACTAGTGGTGTGCAAATATTTTTATAGTTGTTAATTAAATTAGTTATTTTAATTATTTATTTACTATTTAAATACTGTTTATAGTACTGATTACATGATTATTTATTTATACAAACAAGTTTTAGAATATAAATTAGTTTATCCCTATCTACCGTAAACTATCACCGTTTCCAAACCTAGCCAGACAGGAGAAGAAACGGCGAAACAAACTCCTGCGCAACCAACATTCTGCAATTCAATTAATCGTATTAGAAATACTTTATTATTTATTCTTATCTGCAAGAAAATCTTTGACACTATAATATTTTTTCTCTAAAAGTAAGTTGAATACCTTTTTTCGAAATCTATTTAATGGAAGTGATTTAAGATTATCAGGAATTTGGTTGTATATACGAATGGACATGCAATACACATTATTTTCGTAAATGTTGAGTTTTTGGTTAGGCACATGTAGTTTCTCACTATTTCTATAACGAGACAAACCTAGAACTTCAGCATTTGTATGAAACAAATGATGATGTTTTTTTACAAATACACATACAGCCAATATGTATACAAGGTAATGGCAATATTTTAAGTGACTTAAAAAGTGGCTTGCATGAATGTAACTGATTGACACTACATATCGCTCGTATACACTTCTTCTGAACTCTAAAGAGTCTAGTTAATTCTATAGAATTCCCCCTAATAGGAATACCATACTGAAAATCGGAAGTAACGTACCCGTGATAAGCTAACAGAGATGCCTTTATTCCTGACACTTCTCTAATTCTTCTCAACACATGTACAAACCTATCGATTTTATTGCAAATGAATCAATATGCGTTTTCCAGTTATAAAATTTATCGATTTTCATTCCTAGGAATTTAGTACAATCTACATTTTCAATAGTAGTATTATTTAAAATAACGTCTAACTTTTTAGTATCTCTATAATGTGCTTGAAATTTAACTATTTTTGTCTTCGTAAGATTTATTTTTAGCTTATTTTCATTTAACCATTCTGTCACTTTAGTCAAAGTTTTACTTGTTTCTTCAAATAAATCATTTTTGTTTTTACTCTTGATGAGAAGTGTAGTATCATCAGCAAATAAAATTGAATCGTGATTGATAGCATCAGGCAAATCGTTTATGTGAATTAAAAAAAGTAATGGCCCTAAAACACTACCTTGTGGTACACCGCAGTCATCAAAAAGGTAATTTGAAGTATAAACTTTCTTGTGGTTTCCACTTACTTTTGATATCTCAACACATTGCTTTCTATTCTCTAAATAGCTTTTAAACCACTCTAATGAATTATCTTTAATGCCATATCTCTCAAGTTTCGTTAACAAAAGTTTATGTGATACAAAATCAAGCGCTTTACTCATATCTAAAAATACAGCAAGGGGATTTTTTTTACTATTTAGGCATTCACTTACTTTTTTAACTAAGTCGAAACATGCATAAACTGTAGACCTGCCTTTTCTAAATCCATATTGATTATTTTGTAATAAATTAAACTGAATTAAGTAACTGTATAATTTGTCATACATTGTTTTTTCAAAAATCTTAGAAATTACTGGAATTAAAGTTATTGGTCTATAATTGTTCAAGTCACACATATTCCTGTTTTTAAATAATGGCTTAATAATAGACTTTTTAAACGATCAGGATATTTCCCTTCTACAAACGATAAATTAATTATATGACAAAGAGGCTTTGATATCACAGTGGCAACATTCTTTAATATTATTGTGCTTATGTTGTCATAGCCAGTTGCTCTGGTGTTTTTCAAATTATGTATAACCTTAACTAAATCATGCTCACTGGGGTCAAAAACATAGTTTTACTATGATTAGACAAATTATGAGACTTTATGCTTTTTGTAGAGCAAGCCCGATTTGTATAACAAGATTTAGTCTGATTTATAAAGAACTCATTGACATGATTACAAATTTCTTGAGCATCAGTATATGCCGAGTTATTTATTTTAACTTGTTCTATTTCTTCTTTAGATATTTTATTTTGAAATGTTCTTTTAAATATATCCCATGAAGCTTTACATTTATTAGACGTAGGGACGAGCACAGTTTTATTGTTCAATACTGGTCTTTAAATTGATTTTTGTTTTTATTTTCTTTTTACTCTTTTTCATTTATACATATTAAGCAGTATAATACATTCAGCATTTTTTTTGTGGGAGCACACGACTCTTCTGATAGCAAGAGATATCCGTGGCCTATAGACATATAGATAGATACCATAGATGTTACTGGTGCGTCGCTGTCCTGCTGCCGGGATGTTAGGACAGATAGGGATGTTAGCATTCGAAAATACTTTATATATTACTAGCTGTTGCTAGCCGATTTCATGATGATTTCACAGGAACATTTTTTCGAGGTAAAAAGTATCCTGTCTGTTAATTCAAGTTAACCTCTATGTGTGTGCCAAATTTAATAAAAACACGGGTCAGCAGTTTTTATAATAAGCAAACATACAAACTTTCGCTAGATGAAAAACAGACTTACTTAGGTTTATATACAGCATTACCTCCAACTGACATAACAACAATATTGACCATTATCGTGTTTCGGTTTTAAAATGATGGCAGTGAGTACATATATGCAAAGAGTATAATAATATATCCATACAGGATATATATGCAACGTTTTGGTGCCAGATTGGCAACTCACTGTTGACGTCTAGTCAACCTTTTTTTTAAGTTAATTTGCCCCTTTCTATTTATTAATATTTAACTCCAAAAAAATCAAGACATATGTACCCAATTATGTCAATATGTCACGTTCATTGATTATTTTGCTTTCGGATTCTTTTGTTTTTTTGGGATTTATTAATTTGTTGCTATTGTGTTCTGAATTACAAAATGACGTGAACTCGATTCTAATTTACAATCATGTATGAAATTGAGATTTGAAAGTAACCCAATAAGTCACAAAATATTTTAATGCGGTCAAAAACATATTCCACGAACATGACAAATTTTTGGTCCACTTATACTTTGCACTCATTTACTGTTTTTGACTTAGCTAGTCGAAAACGCGAAAAATGTCACTACTAAGAACTTAACCTAAAAGTATCAGCATCTATGACATCTTGACACTGAGAAGAAAATAACTGTCAAATGGACATTTCTAAATCATTCATGCATATTTTAATTTATTTATAGTATCTAATAAGGGCAATAATGCCGATTAACGGATGCAACACTGGGGTAGCCGCAGCAACAGCACTATTCGTGCTGCTAGTGCTGCCCCTAAACTACTTCGTTCCAGATGTTCATCCCAAACCAAACGTCAATGAGATCAGTCCTGCTGTGCTGAATCCAGTGGCCTTTCATAATATTAGTTGGACGGCCTTTGAAATTCCTCCTTTTGACTTGTTTTTAACTGTTGCTTTATTGTTACTTGCGATGAGTACTTACATTTGCGATTGGATACAGAGAAAGCTTATGGAGAGACGAATAAAGAAGGTAACTTATTATTTTAAATATGAAAGATTTTTGTTTCCTCCATGCCGGAGTTGGAGGCTCTTGATTAATATAGGCCAGTTGATTTCGTTTCAAGTAACTGGTAAGAGGCTAGTGTCCATTTATTAGCACTAACACTAAACATTTTGGATCTACGTATCCGCTTAAGCAAAACAACCCTAATTCTTCCTTATGTGATAACATTAGTGCTCCATACTATCGCGTTTCGGTTGCAGAGGGTAGGAAACCTGGTGAACTTACGCATGACTTAAAATCCCAGCTTCAGATTGGTAATGTCTTGTTTCCATATTCATGGGAAGTGTATTTCTAAAATTTATATTGCACATTTGTCGGCACTTGGTGCTTTCATTTAAATACATACTTTTACATAATAATTGTACTTTTGCACAGTATACTTTTTTAACACTGTGTTAGATTTTGGTCAGGAGATTTTACTTTTTAAATCATAATTAATGCTTTGCAAATAGAGATAAATAAATCTTCTTCATTTCAACAATCAGAATTTGGTTGTCAGTTACTGAAGTAAAAATAAGTAAAAAGTCGATTGCAAGCAACGTAGGCTTACCAACTCCTAGCTTCTGAAGTGGATCCTAGCGTTTATGTATTACATACTTACATATATATCTTCACGCCAAGTCCCTTATGTGGTAGGCAGAGAGTATCGAGTGCCAGACCTCAAGATCCTGACAAAACTGTCTACATTCCTTCACATTCATTACCCTTTTCGTACAAACACGCCGGTTTCGGAGACTCTTGACACGACCCTCGGATAATGTCCGAGTGATCTGATCGGGGCATGTCAGCCTTGGTCTCCCCGGGTACCTACATCCATCCACATTTGAATTGTATATTTGCTTTGTCAATCTTTTATCTGTCATTCTTTCCACATGACCGAGCCAATGAGCATGCCCTTTCGCATTTTGACACCAACACTTTCTTTCAATCCAACTCTTTCTCGGATCTCACTGTTACGAATGCGGTTAGCTAGCGTTACATACATATATATTAGGTGTATAATAACCTCCTCCTTATTGGAGTTAAATTAATTATTAAACTAAATAATTGACGGAAAGAATCAATTCTTGCCACAGGATCGTGAATAAATGTAAACGAAAATCCGCTTCTGTGACATCTTGTTCCGTAATATATCTAACTCAGCAGTGATATCTCAACTCGCTGACATTTCATTTTGCAAGTTCCATGTTGGGATATATTCAGTGAATATCATTTCTCATGGCAAATGTATAGTCTGACATATCTTTACTATGGTGATCTGCATCCTTTGTGTAGTATAGACCATCTACCTACCTACCTCCTAAGTTAAATAGGTCACTGCCAACAATACCACTGATGCTAGAGTGCTGCAACTTGTCAATGTAATCCACAGGTATTCTAAAGGTATCATATTAGCCGACTCGGCCTTTATTAACAGCTACTAACAGTTTGTATGAAAAAAACGAAGGTTTGCACTCCGGGAGTGTCGGCAGAAGTGAAAACTTGAATGTTAACGTTGTGCATTTCTGATATTTTGGAATGGTTAGGGTATAATTTTGCACGAATTGCTTTAATTCAACTTTGTACTATCATTTATGTGGTGGAATACAATATACATTTATTGCGTTATCGTACACAAACATGACAACACTAACATTCGCGCAAGCGCCATGCGCCGTCTTACGAATAGGTCACGTGTTCTGACGCGAGTTTAGAAGTTTTTACCCATTCCAAAAAAAGTGCGCATCGCCGCTAAAGAAGTTTTCACTTCAAAAATAGTGTTGTTTTTCCAATTTTACCTGAATTTTTCCTGACTTATGTAAGAACCTTCCCCTGACATTAACTAACACAACAAAAAACGAAGTTAGCAAAATTGGTCCATCCTTTCAGGCGTGATGTTTTTTGTGACCACACGAAATGGGGATTCAACAAACTTTGCTGACCCAACAAACTTCGTATCGTTTGACATTAATGCTTCGATAGTAGCGCAGTCTGTCGGATCCAACGCGAAACATTCCAAAAACTACTTATTACTAAAAAAATAATTAAAGAAACATTTTCCAGGAGACCAAATTGTGAATCTGAACCATTCTCGAATCCCCTTGAACACACACAAAAAATTTCATCAAAATCGCTCCAGTCGTCTAGAAGGAGTTCAGTGGCAAAACACACAACCACAAGAATTATAAATAAAAAGATATGATATCAGATTATCAGGGAATGGGGATAAGAATATTGTCTATATCAAAAGACTACTTGCAGTAGCCTATGAACCTGGTCACAACCTGGTATTTGAACTCATTTACACCGAACTTAGTTTTATACTGCAAAATAAAGCAATTCGAAGTCACATATCGGATCAAAAGTGCGACCCTCGTCCAATAAATTTGTAGCAACTTAGGCAGAATTTCTTTGCTGAGCGCTAGTTATATATGCTCCTTTAATATTATTGAGAACGATCTTTCCACATCTGACTCATATGTACACCAATATAATTTTTACATTTTAATTTTTTAAACTTCTTTCTTTGATATTGAAGATACTTTCCAACCAATGAAAAAATAGAAGTGGTTCCTTACCGTGTATTTTTAGGGTCCTGTACCTGGAAAGGTAAATACGGAAACCTTGTAGGATAAGTTTGTTTTTCGTCGGTCCGACTGTCAAGATCCTTTTTCTCGGAAACGAGTAGAGGTAACGAGCTGAAATTGATATCAAATACCCAATACTGCTGTCCCTTGAACTCGTGAAAAAATCAAACTTTTAATCCAATGCAATAAAAAAACAGCAGTTTGTGTTGCAAATTTTTAAAACTCGCAAGGAAATCAAAACCTGCAGAGTATTTCTTGTGAAATCTTGAAAATTGGTAAGAAACAACGTCTTATAACTCAAAGGGAAAATCGACAAATCTGTAAATTTTTAGTGACAACTGACATCACATTCGGAAAATAAAATGAACGAGCTTGGAGCGCGTGTCCGACTCCCATTTAATTGTTTTTTTATGTTTGGGCATGTCTAACTTTCTACAGAATACTTATTACGTTTTTAAAAATTCTTGTGTTTATTAAATATAAGCACTTCATTTAATTTTATAGCAGTTGGTTTAGTGCTTTGAGTTAAATACATAATATTTTTTTATGATATGGGAAGGCAAACAATCAGACGGATTTCCTGATGGTAAGAAATTCACATCGCCTAGAAACACTAAAGGTAGGTAGTAACGGTGTGTTGTCAAGCTGAGAGCGGGATGTTAAGCCTCAAACAAAAGTAAGTTAACTGGCTGCCTTATCCTCCGAACCGGCACACGTCAACGGCAAGTTCTGACGTTATGGCGGCAGGAATAGATACGGCTGTGGTACCAATCCGGCCGAGGCACTGCGAAACTCTACCACCTAGCGAGATGTTACGGTGTTAGTGACAGTGAAAGTGACAATGCACTATCAGTGCTGTCAAATAAAACCGTACACGTCATTTCTACACACGATCACTCGGAAAATGTTGATTAAAAACATCACAATTTGACATGTTCTGACTAATCTGACATGTCTAAAACAGTTACATTAGTAACAGACGAAAAAGTTTAAAATCACATTGCATTAAAACTCGAAGAATGTCCGCGGAAGTCTGTTTATATATCGGCCACAGCAATTTACCAATTTTGATGAAATTTCATGAACATGTAGTTAAAGACCCCCAGTGCAAACATAAATTACTTCTTTACAATCTACTCCCAGAGCCCAAGGGGTTACATTGGGGGACGAAAGTTTTATAAAATATGTATCTATTTCACACCGAAGAAGTCGCGGCTAAACAGATAGTTATCTACTAATAAATGATCATATCACCAATCATTGCCAGCTGCTTATTAATTAACGTGCTAGTTTGCTGTCTTATCAAACGGAAACATAATTACAGTGTTAATTATAATAATAATATCTGGCAAAGTAATGGTGATAAAAACTTGACAATGTTTCCACAAAAATATTTTGCCCTTACAAAAGCAGCATGTTACCTATATGTATACTGTTGGGTTAGTCTTGAATCTCGATATCATGCGAATTGGAAATTGGAATCGTATATTATGTCATTTTAGTTACTTTTGAACACAGCACTAGCGGATTATTAACATTTAATTACACATCAATTCAACGAATCTGATAAAATAATAAATGCCAATAATTCGTATTGAGTTCAAGTGTACCTAAAATAAAATACTCGATTCCAATTTTCAATATTGCATGGATCGAGGTTCCAGAGTAACCCTACTGATCTCCTGAGATATTAAAAATGCTTTTGGTACGTTGTCAACCTAAAGCTCGGATTCTTAGCTTCTTGCGTTTAAAAGCTATTTACTACCTATCTCTCTTGTTTCTGTTTCATTTGAAAAAAAATAGCATGCATCTTAAATGAGTTTAGTTTTCCACTAACTAAACTTATTTAAGATAAGAGCAGAATTACTACCAATATTAAGTTAAAATTATGGTTAGTAAAAAAAATATATTTATTTGGGAAGCCCTGATGATGTTGTAAAACAGCCTTTCCCAAAGTGGGCGATAACGCCCCCTTGTGGGCGCTGGAAGCCTAGAGGGGGGCGGTATAAATCTTGAAAAAAATGTTTTTTTTTTAAACTAGGCGCAACAAATATGTTATTGAGGTTATTGACAAGAAAAAAACGAGGGGGGGGGGGGGCGCTACAAAACAACTGATTTTCAAAGTGGGCGTTACATGAAATAAGTTTGGGAACCTCTGTTGTAAAAGAAAACGGTTGGTTTATTTGTAAACTCTATTAAGTTTTGATAAAGTCTAGGTATTGTAGAAAATTGCAAATGCTATTTCGGTGCATATAATATTACCGAGTTTGTGCCAGAAATTTAGTTTTGTGTTTTAATTTTTTTTAAATATAAAAATCCCCTGGGGTCCTTTGCAGAATAGACCATTTACCTTCCTGCCAGGCAGCTCGTAAAAGACGAGCATAGGCTTACCGTGACTAACACCCTGACATATGACTAGGTGGTAGAGTTTCACAGCGATTCACCCGGATTGTTACAACCGCCTTACCTATTCCTGCCGCCATAGCGTCATGACGTGTTCCAGTTCGGAGGGTAAGGAAGCCGGTAAACTTACTCTTGCTTGAGGCCTAACAGTCCGGCCTCAGGTTGGCAACGCCCATTACCACCTTTGGTGTCTCTAGGCGGCGTAAATTTCTTTCCATCAGGAAATCCGTCTGATTGTTTGCCTTCCAATATCATAAAAAAATTACAGAGAAGGTATGCTAATACAAACCTTTTGTTACAGTTGAACCAATATTTAACGGAGTGTGTGGATAGGTTACGAGCTTGGGATACTCGTCAGGAACAGCTAGAAGGAACTATAAAAATGGTACAAAACGCCACCTCCGAGTACAACCTCCTTCTCTATCTCCTCCTTCGCCAACATCGTCTCGGACCAGTAAAGAAACCTCCATCCCATGGTTTCTTCGACAAAGATATAGAGGATATTAACTTCATCACAAACCCCACTATTGATGTTTACGCGAATGATGATTTGTGATTTTTAAATAAATTTTTGACAAGATTAGTCTGTCTAATTTCTGTTTGTTACGTTTTCAAGGCTAAATAGCTTGAGCAACACACATACATATGATATGTATATATAAGTTGTGTATCTTCACGCGACGTCCCTTACGTGGCAGGCAGAGAGTATCGAGTGCCAAACCTCACGATTCTGACAAACCTGTCTGGCTTCCTTCAGATTTATTAAGCTTTTCATACAAACGCGCCGGTTTTGGAAACACTTGACACAACCTTTGGATAATATCTGAGTGGTCTGATCGTGGAATGTCAACCTTAGTCTTCCCGGGTACCTACATCCATCCTCATTCGCATTGTATATCTGCTTCGTCAATCTTTCATCTGTCATTCTTTCCACATGACCGAACCAGTGGAACATGCCCCTTCGCATTTTAACACCAACATTTTCTTTCAATCTCACTCTTTCTCGGATCTCACTGTTATGAATGAGGTAAGCGAGCGTTATAACAAGCAATTTCGATGAAATTTGATAATATGCACTTAGTAAAAGACTCGAGTTAATAATACGCTACATTAAAAAAAAATCAAAGGGTCGATTTGATTAGTTGTAAGAAAACCTATTCTACGAGATGTAGCCCGGTGAAGTTGTAAAAACTGCGAGGTCGGCAACACATTAGTCATTCAAAAAAAAACACCCCGTGTCAAGAAAAGATGAATGCAGTGTTTTCATTATCATGGAAATTGTAAAGGGCCTTAAAGATTTTTGTATGAAGCCTGGCTTACCTACTGTCTGCCATTTTGTTTTTTTTTTTCAAAATTGCGTTCACTGATAATTCTTTCAATAATGGATAGCTAATATCAATATAAATAAAAAATATTCTTAGAAAAAACCTCGTAAATGTCACATTCCGAAGATAAAAACAACTAAAGTTTTACTATTAAAGGTAACGACTTTACGGGGTTCAGACACAGGTTCAGACAGGTTTACTAAGTTACAACTTTAGGAGCTCATGTCTTCGAAATGTGACACTTTACTCGTTATTGTCTCATATTATTTTGTTTGTATTGATGTTAGTTATCCATTTTTTAAAGAATTATTAGTGAACGCGATTTTGAAAAAAAAAAACAAAATGGCAGACAGTAGGTAAGCCAGGCTTCATACAAAAATCTTTAAGGCCCTTTACAATTTCCATGATAATGAAAACACTGCATTCCTCTTTTCTCTCATTCGCGCCGGTAGCACTTTGACCGTTATTTTACGAAACCCAAAAAATCAAAATGGCGTCGTGTGCTTTTTACATAGATATAGTTTATTATTACGTTAATAGCCGTTGCTCCACCAAAAGCAAAATGGCGTCTTAGAAACAATTTTTCATACAGTTTTTTTAAGAACTTATGATTCATGAACAATATGCTACACGCCACAGAGCAATTAAGCTCGTTTGTGTTTATTTAATGCATTTTCGTGTATCGTGCACTTGTAATAACATTAAACGTTCACCAATGCTAGCAAAACAAAATAAAGTGATAATAAAACAAGCTCAGCGTTACGAAAACAAATGCAATTAATCTAAACATTGTTTGTATCAATAAATTGTAAAATTAGATAGAAATTGACAACCTCGTGTTGGTCCGGGCTCCTTTGCAGAATAGACCATCTGCTTTCCTGCCAGGCAGCTCGTAAAAGGCGAGCATAGACTTATTTTCGCTTACCATCACTACCACCGTGACATCTGACTAGGTGGTAGAGTTTCGCAGCGACTCACCCGGATTGATACCACCGCCTTACCTATTCCTGCCGTCATAACGTCATGACGTGTTCCGGTTTGGAGGGTAAGGTAGCCGGTAAACTTACTTTTGGCTTACGGCTCTTGGCTTACTTACGGGCTATTACGCTCTTAAACTCTTTGCCTGTTGAAATAATCGCGAATTAAAAAAGATGGTAAAAGAGGTTACCTGAATTCTTTAATACCAAACTTGTTTAATGCCTAATTGGCGCTGCTTTTTTTAATTTTACTTTCATTTAAATATTAAACAATTTTGTTTACTTTTGTATTAATTATTAGGAATATTAGATTTATTATGTACCAAAATTGTACTTTCTCCTCATTTTAATGTGTCTTTTAAACGTTGGTTGAACAATATAGAGTGCATTATAATGAAAGAAGCAAACACACACAGAAATGTTAAACTTATATCAAACCTCTACTTCCGATGGAAGCACGAGATACAAGGTGATGGAGCCCACCTAAATTGGTACCACTGCCTAAACTATTACTGCCAATATAGCACCTTATTGCTTATCACTGTTGTGTTCCTCGCTTAATGATAGGGTAAGTTAAGGTAC
>NJDC01002320.1:27273-42725 GCA_002245475.1 Calephelis virginiensis
AGGCTTCATACAAAAATCTTTAAGGCCCTTTACAATTTCCATGATCATGAAAACACTGCATTCCTCTTTTCTCTCGTTCGCGCCGGTAGCACTTTGACCGTTATTTTACGAAACCCAAAAAATCAAAATGGCGTCGTGTGCTTTTTACATAGATATAGTTTATTATTACGTTAATACCCGTTGCTCCACCAAAAGCAAAAAGGCGTCTTAGAAACAATTTTTCATACAGTTTTTTTAAGAATTACTTATGATTCATGAACAATATGCTACACGCCACAGAGCAATTAAGCTCGTTTGTGTTTATTTAATGCATTTACGTGTATCGTGCACTTGTAATAACATTAAACGTTCACCAATGCTAGCAAAACAAAATAAAGTGATAATAAAACAAGCTCAGCGTTACGAAAACAAATGTAATTAATCTAAACATTGTTTGTATCAATAAATTGTAAAATTAGATAGAAATTGACAACCTCGTGTTGGTCCGGGCTCCTTTGCAGAATATACCATCTGCTTTCCTGCCAGGCAGCTCGTAATAGGCGAGCATAGACTTATTTTCGCTTACCATCACTACCACCGTGACATCTGACTAGGTGGTAGTGTTTCGCAGCGACTCACCCGGAATGATACCACCGCCTTACCTATTCCTGCCGTCATAATGTCATGACGTGTTCCGGTTTGGAGGGTAAGGTAGCCGGTAAACTTACTTTTGGCTTACTTACGGGCTATTACGCTCTTAAACTCTTTGCTTGTTGAAATAATCGCGGATTAAAAAAGATGGTAAAAGAGGTTACCTGAATACTTTAATACCAAACTTGTTTTAATGCCTAATTGGCACTGCTTTTTTTAATTTTACTTTCATTTAAATTCTAAACACTTTGTTTACTTTTGTATTAATTATTAGGAATATTAGATTTATTATGTACCAAAATTGTACTTTCTCCTCATTTTAATGTGTCTTTTAAACGTTGGTTGTACAATATAGAGTGTATTATAATGAAAGAAGCAAACACACACAGAAATGTTAAACTTATATCAAACCTCTACTTCCGATGGAAGCACGAGATACAAGGTGATGGAGCCCACCTAAATTGGTACCACTGCCTAAACTATTACTGCCAATATAGCACCTTATTGCTTATCATTGTTGTGTTCCGCGCTTAATGATAGGGTAAGTTAAGGTACGCCCCAGTAACATCTGTGATGTCTACAGGCGACGACTGTCTCTTACAGATAAAACAGCCGTCGAATTGTTTGGGGTTTTTGCTGTCTTATAACATAAACATACAAGACCGTGTGTCTACAGAATAAGTACCTACTTAATAGTCATAATATACTGAAATTCACAAAAGGTGAAATGGAATATAATTTGTAAGGAAAAGAAATTTATTTGTTTGCGGAATTTGTGTTAATTAGATATTTCGTTAAAATATTTAAGTATGTTAATATATTCTACCACATTTGGTGTGCATATATTTCAATGTTTATACTTATTTATATCGCCTCTGTGGTCTAGCGGTTCAGGTGTTGGACTTGACTGCATGAGGTCCCGAGTTCGAATCCCAGGTCGGGCAACAAAAAGAAAACTTAGATTTTCTAATAAAAAAAATGTGCTCGGGATTGGATTTATGCCCGGTTGGCGATAGGCTTGCCACTTATCACACTGTGGGACTTAGTCTAGATGGCTAGTCGTGGGTGCCCCGGTTGTGCCTCTGCATAGCTTTTCGGGGATATGGGCGTAAAGATACTTATTTGTGGTTATTTACATATAATTTAATGTTTAAGCATACCAGTTTCATTGTTTATTACCAAACATTTTAAAATTATAACTAAATTTCACCCGTTCCACCGTTTTTTTTTTCAAAAAGTCAAATAACTTCCTTCGAAATATTTTAATGGTGAAAATCATATACCTAAATACAAACGAAATTGGGCGCTAAAATTCATTAAATGAAGGCGTAAAAGCGTAGTATTCGACTTACAACAAAAGCACTATTGTCTATTTCGTTAAATATACAGCTTAACGCGATTACTTGTAGCACCCCCAGTTCTTAGTGATGAAAATTTCTATGCCAAATTAAAAACTGAATCTCGAATATACTAAAGAAAAATCTAAAGAGCCGCTTAACCTGTGCAATTAACGTTAAAACTTTTATCTCTAATAGGTTCTCGTATTTTATTTCTGTCATTATAATTTATAACTTTTAATGATATTTCTTTTGCAGATGTTTAACAGTAAAACGAATAACGGTTAGAAGTTCAATCACTGTTCTTAATAATGTTAATGTTAAAAAGTTAATTTACATTGGTTATCGCTTCATCAGTGAACGAATTTTTTTTATGATACTGGAAGGCAAACAACTAAACGGATTTCCTGATGGTAAGAAATTCTCGCCGCATAGAGACACCAAATGGTAATGGTGCATTGCTAACCTGAAGCCGGGATGTTAGGCCTCGAGCAAAAGTAAGTTTAAAGGCTATCTTACCCTCCAAACCGGAACAAGTCGTGACGTTATGGCGGCAGGAATAGGTGAGGCGGTGGTACCAATCCAGGTGAGTCGCTGCGAAACTCTACCACCTAGTCAGATGTCACGGTCTTAGTGACGGTAAGCCTATGGTCGCCTTTTACGAGGTGCCTAGTAGGGAGGATTTACTCTGTAAAGGAGCCCGAACCAATACGGGGAATGAAACAATTTCGCTATTTCTTTGTTTGTTATGTTACTTATCGTTAGGAGAAGTTTCATATGAAAAAAACAATGTTCATAGTTAGGACAGGACATCTTCAGTCGGATCAGCAAGTGTAATTATAAATTGTAAGTGCGGTCATGCAGTAACGATCGGCAGCTTTTGACAGGAGGAACTAGACAGATGATCATGTAAATTCTTTGTATAATTTTACTGCCCACACATTTGCAGTAACGATCGGCAACTTTTGACAGGAGGAACTAGACAGATGAGCATGTAAATTCTTTGTTTAATATTTTCTGCCCACAGATTTGCAGTAGCGATCGGCAACTTTTGACAGAAGGAACTAGACAGATGAGCACGTAAATTATATGTTCAATTTTTCTGCCCACAGATTTGCAGTAGCGATCGGCAACTTTTAACAGGTGAAACTGGACGGTTGAGCATGTAAATTATTTGTTTACTTTTTCTGCCCACACATTAATACGTTATTAATGTTTACTAATTATTTTTAACCTACCGGTAATAAAACAGTTTATGAAATATATTAGTAAATATTGTATTAAAATTTAATCATTTAAATTGTGAATTCTTTATGCTGGAGGCGTTTTGTGTTTGTCTTTGTTTTAGGTAACTTAACACTCCTAAATTTTTACAACAGTTAAATTTAATGTTACTGTAGTTCTCTTGACACCATATTATCCTAGTCAAGAGTCTCCAAAACCGGCGTGTTTGTATGAAAAGGGTAATGAATGTGAAGGAAGCTGGACAGGTTTGTCAGGATCGTGAGGTCTGGCACTCGATACTCTCCCCAACCCGTAAGGGACTTGACGTGAAGATATGTATGTATGTATTTCTCTTCTAACATTAACACTGGTCAAATTAGTTGATAAGTAGCAACTGGAAGCCATTACTATCAAAGACGAAGAATTCTACTTCTTCAAACATCTACTTTACTAGAATTACTAGAATATACGAGAATAAGTGTAACTTTGATTTATGTTCCAACATAAATTATCACACTTTACAGGTCTTTCAAGTTTCCTATAATAACAATGACAAACAATTGGTCCACTGGACCAACTTCCCTATTAAAACAATGGCTTCTTAAACCAGATGCGATATATGATGGGATTCCATAAAACTATACTAGACCTTTGTTTAAAATGTATGTAAGTATAATTTTCCCCGTATTGGTTCGGATTCGCTGAGTAGAATAAACCATCCTTTTTGCCAGCCAAGTCATAAGAGACGAGCACAGGTTCAAATATAGGGCATTACCAACATGACCACTGGTCGCAGAATGCTGAGTTGACGTAATAAATCTAGTAACAATTTAAATAATCGTATAATTGGTAGGAGAAAATTTGTAAAATCAATTTATGGACATCTAAAGAAAACTTTTTTATGATTTTGGAAGGCAGACAGGTAAGAAATTCACGCCGCCTAGAGACACCAAAGATGGTAATGATGCGTTGCCAACCTGAGGTCGGGATGTTAGACCTCGAATAATAGTAAGTTTACCGGCTATCTTACCCTTCTAACCGGAACACGTCAACGGCAAGCATTATTGTTGTGGCAGCAGCCGACAGGAATAGGTAAAGCATTAGGATTAGGATCTATCAACTAGTAGGATGTCACGGTGCTAGTGACGATAATCCTATGCTTGCCTTTTATGAGCTGCCTGGCAGGAACTCAGACAGCCTCTTTTGCAAAGGAAGCCGGATCAACACGAGAAAGACTTACTTTAAAAATTACGAACATCTTCATTCACGATGGCGACAAAACTCTCAATTCTCTCTGATTACCTGCTGCTGAATGTTTTTCAGCAGAAAATCTGCAGCAAATTGAATATGAAATATTAAGATTTAAACATTAATCAATTGTGTTAATCAGGCTGAGTCACAGTTCAGTGGTTGAACTCCTGTTAGTTACGAATTATAGCATCGTTTTAATTAACAATTGTCAGAATTCAGTCTCAAAATAAAAATCGGATTTATATATTTATATTATATTTTAGCAGGAAATTATTTCCATTGTTTCAAAAAGTTTTTAATAACAAAAACATTAAATCTTGTGAATTGATATACGAATTATTAATATCAAAAGTTTTTTTTAATATCAACAGGTTTTATAACGGTATTAATTAAAGAGAGCTCTAAAATGAATATTAAAAAATAACCGATTTTACATTAATCACGTCTTCGTAATCAAGCTGAGTCACAGTTCAGTTTTAATTAACGATATATTATGAATGAAAAAAGAGGGACTTATGAAGTTCATGACATTTTGATTTTAGCACTTCATATCAATTGCATTTTTCTATTATTCCACAAATTCTACTTGTGTCTCTCTCTTTTTTGAGATTGTTGAAATTGCAAATACGAACTGCCGCAACAGAAGGTAGCTTCGCTTGGCTAAAGTATTCTAAGGTTCAACCTTGTATTATAGTCTTTATTACAATGAGGTAAAGACTAGATATTATTAAGGGGCCATGTGTGCTAAAATACGTCAGCAATGTACTGTTTTTTTCATACAAAGCAATTATGGATCTTGGCGATAAAAATACACAAGATTAACGTTAATATGCTTTATAAGACTAGTGTTTCCAAAACACGATTCATTTCACTTTGCTCGATAGAAAAAAATCAAAAAGTTAACTGTCTACTTCAATTATGAAAATATCGACACCAGATTTAACATAAACATAGATAAGTGTTATACCTAAAAGATAACTGTTTCAGTTTTTATATTTTTTTTCAAATTACTTTTACAGTGTCAAAAATAGTGATTTGGCGCTTAAGACATTTACTTTAGAGCGCAATATTTCATAGTAATCATGAAACGGGGGAGTGCGCTGATTGGCTCTTCTGGCTGACTAAGTATGGGGCCTTAACTTAATTTTACTCCTACGTTAGTCCATATTTATAAGACGATGTGTGCGAACATAGTGCTCAGCCCGATACATCATTTTGATGAATTGGCTGATTCTTACAGCGCCAACATCAAGGGCTGTCTTCCGAGAGACCAAACCTTGACTTGGTGCTGCGTTCTGACTACTGGGTGGGTTGTTTTGAGGGACTGTGGTTCGCTGTTCGGCGTTACGTGCCGGACAGAAAAAAGATCTAAATGTATGATGTCTTGTGCTTTTGTGTTGGGGTTGTCATAAGTTGCTGTTATCGGATCGGTGGGATCCGATAATACGCGACAGGTTTTCTTAAATATCGGGGCGAAGTATCGAATATGTGGTGAAAAAGATAAAATGGTAATAACAAAATTATATGTACTAGTGGTCGTCAATTGGTCGAAATTCGACCATAATAAATTTTAATATCTTACTCTTTTACTGACCTCACTGTTACAAATGCGGTTAGCAAGCGTAACAACACAGTTTTTCCGTAGTGCTTCCATTTCGACTGCATTTATCCTATTTTCATGCTTTTTCTTTTTCTGACACACCTAACTTACGCTTCTTTTTACTTACATTGGTATACGCACGGAATTATACAAAGCAAGTCTAGTACAGTGACTAAAAACCTCGCTTTGAAATAGCTGATCCAGCGCTCAATTCACATTATTCCCGACACACACTTTTCTTGTTAAATCCATGGTGTACTTAAATCCCCACTATTATAATTACCAAAATTATAATTTTATTTATTTGATCTAGCACTAAATTATAGATTAAAACTCTGACACCCATTCTGGCTACGTCTCTTTCAAATATATAAATATGTAAGTTTGGTCTAAGAAATAAACAAATTATTGTTTTTTGAGACAAACAAATTTGGACAGTAAATATCAGAAAGAAATTCAGACAGTTAAAACATTTTATTTTTTACCTAGAAGTAGTAACAGTATTACAATCCATTTAACAAATGTTGCGTAAATGAAGAGAAATTAAAAGGAAAAATCAACACAAACATTACTTTCCTCTTTGCGCAGTTGGATAAAAAGTGACTTAAGCTGCAATCTTACCAAAATTAAGTATAATTAATTTAGAAACTACATTTAAGGAACAAACTCAATATTTAAAAAATGCTTTTCTTTTTAGTCACTTAAAATATTACATTTGTTGCATAAAAGAGATCAAACTAAATTGTAATGCAATCAGGAAGAAAAATTAAGAGACAAAATTAATAAATACGTTACCTTTCACTTAGCGCAGTTGGATAAAAAGTACCCTGTACGTACCCGGTAGTACATAATACATATTACCATCTTATCAAATTTTATAAATTTTGCTAAGTGGATGTTGCGTGACCAAAACATAAACAAACAGACAACTGTCTGAAAAAAACCCAAATTGTGTTCTGCTATCAAACTTTGGTCACGATGATTTGTCGTGGTGGGTATACATTGTAACTAGTTAAACTATAAATAACTTAACTTACATTAGTTCTTGTGTGAGGGAGTAACAAATAATCGCTTTCATAACATTAGTATAATGGAAGAGGAAGTCAGAGATACAACCAGAGCATCCACGATTACCGAAGGAATATTATTTAGTCCCATAACGTGGTAGATGACAAAAATATCCCCAACCGGTAATCCAATCCGTGGCAACGTTGTATATATTAAAACTTTTAATAACAATTGAGTTGCTCGGGAGTCGAACCTACGATCTCATGTAGTCATCGTTAAGACCAGACCACTAGACTACAGAGGCGACTTGCTTTTTATTTTAGTAGCATGAAAGAGATCTAACTTAAAGCTTTTTACAATTCATTAAAGTAGGTTTTATAGCGATCAATATACATGAAACAAAAAGACGCCGCTAATCCTGATGTAAATTTACCGTAAAGTTGCTCGTGCTCGTGTGAGATCCCCGTAACCAAATTACCTAGCAATATCCAAGTTAATCACAAGCTCCGTACCTGCATGATTAACATTTCCACGAGGTAGCGCTCGAGGCTATCGATATCTGTTTTAATTACCTTCTAAATAGGTTAAGTGGTCTTATTAATTATCGACCTACATCCCTGATCGATTTACAATTGTATCTTAGTCGCATTGTCGATTTTGATAACATTTTAGATTGGAATAGAAATAAATTAAAAGCAAAAAATTTTTCGAAAAAGTTTTTTTTGAAGGCTCTAAAATGAAGAAAATATTTTTTTCTTTAAAAATATTAACTGTGAACTTACAACCTCATTATACACAACTTATATGATCATAAAAGCTTGTCGCGATTATCAATATTAATTAATTAAATTAAATTTAAATTTTAATAATTTAAACTTCGCAGTTTTTATAGAAATCAAGAAGTAGGTAAGTATTAGTTTATTTACACAAAAAAATCGCGCGACAAGCTTTCATGATCATATAAGTTGTGTGTAATGAGGTTGTAAATTCATAGTTAATATTTTTAAAGAAAAAAGAAATTTTCTTCATTTTAGGGCCTTTAAAAAAAAGCTTTTCCTAAAAAATTTTTTGCTTTTAATTTATTTTATACTTTTTAGTTATCGCTGGCTAGGTTTCATAGTCTGGTCATCTTATTCAGCGCATCTTTGTTGCAAAATCGTTTGCCGGTTAATTTCGAACAATCCAGCTCTTCAACAAGCTTATCATTTTTTTTTATGATATAGGAAGGCAAGCAAGCAGACGGATTTCCTGATGTTAAGAAATTCACGCCGCATAGAGACACCAAAGGTGGTAATGGTGCGTTGCCAACCTGAGGCCGGGAAGGCGGTGGTACCAATCCGGGCGAGTCGCTGCTAAACTCTACCACCTAGTCAGATGTCACGGTGTTAGTGACGTTGAGCCTATGCTCGCCTTTTACGAGCTGCTTGGCAAGGAAGGCAGATGGTCCATTCTACAAAGGAACCCGGACCAACACGGGGACAAAGGAGCCCGGACCAACACGGGGATTTTTGCACTATCTGTTGACTCTCTCAGATCTCCGTTTAGAAGGGCAAGAGCTAATATACAACAGGGTACGCCTAGATGCCCTGAGGTGGTACGTTCATAACATCATGTTACACCCCGGCACAGAATAATATGTACTATCGTACAGAACCACCTCTTCGTTGTAACAGTTCATACAAATAGCGACTCTTGTAAATAAGCAACAATGTTCAATTCAGCTAGTACAAGCGCTCCGTAACTCACGAGATATTCACCTAACTATTCCCGCTCTCTTTTAACGCATAACTCTGTCGCTGTCTAGCTAGGGTCGTCGGCTTGCAGCCGCGGCAGCGTTGCCGATGCTATCTACCACCTCATATACAACTAGCTGACCCGGCAGACGTTGTTCTGCTACTTGTTTTACTATGATTTTAGTGAAAAAGAAATGTGGTGTGTCACCCTCGTCACTTAGGGGTATGAAAAATAGATGTTTGCCGATTCTCAGACCTACTCAATATACTCACAAAATTTCACGAAAATCGGTTGAGCCGTTTCGGAGGAGTTCAATCGCGCACACCGTGACACGAGAAATTTATTTATTAGATATTCTCGTGTCATAATGTTATTTACCGTACTCCTCCGAAACGGCTTAATCAATTCTCGTGAAATTTTGTGAGTATATTGAGTAGGTCTGAGGAGGAATCGGAGGAGAAACTTGACCACTTATTGTATCTTACGTTTGATGCGTATGATTACTCGGTCAATAAGGTAGACAGAATATATTGCAATAAATATGATAGGTAGTCTCTTATAACATGGAAAAAAAGCTTTAGTTTTTAGGTACAGAATAATAAGCACTAAAGTACCTACCTACTTTAGGCTACTTTTATTTGTGAACAACATGATAATCTAAAATACACAAGTAGGTAGATAGGTATTAAGTCATTGAAAGTTGTGAAGTACTTAGATACTGTTTTTCATTTAATTTACAAATTAGTCGTGACTAATGTTATATTATACACAGATAATAATAAAGTAAATAATTACATAATTGCAGTAATTTCAAATTTTGTATGTATTTTATATGTAGGTGGTATAGCTAGCAAATAAAGTAATTTTTTTAAATCTTTTTTTTTCAATGGTAGTCCCTCGTCCTTTTTTTCGACAAACATCCGTCAAATGAGCAATGCTTTAAACCAATTATTCTATTTTAAATGTATTAAAAAACTTTTAATAAACAAAGGCGTGAGCTCTACGCGTAAGCGGCGGCACTCACTGTCAGAGTGGATGCGGCTACACGCGAATTTGTAGGCATTTATCACTGTAGGTACGGTCAAGTGGCGGGGGCCTGACCCCGGTGGAAGAATGCGCCACTTATGTCAGCTTACTTGTGCCTGACATAACACAGTTCGATTTTTGATTTGATTTTAGAATTGTCCTTCTCCTAGACAGCTTCCAGACCAATTCTGATGTTGCCCATCCCGTTAAACAATCGACGTTACATACTTTACATTTTTTTTAACATTTTTTTTCTCAGCGAACGCTTTCAAAAGTACGCCAAATTGGAATTAAAGTGATGTCACATTATTTTCCAAATATTTTTGATAAGCCCTTTCATTTAATACCCATACTGTAGAAATGTATTGAAAATAACTATTCTGATATCTTGGGTGGTCCGCCATATTGGATTTAGAATGACGTCACATTATTTTTTGAGTTACTCTCAACGAATCTTTTATTTGATATGCATATTATAGAAGTACAAAAAATAACTATTCCGCTATGTTGGACGGTTCGCCATATTGGATTCAAAATGACGTCACATTACTTTTCGAGTTGCTCTCAACAAGTCCTTTCATTTGATACTCATATTGTAGAAGTGCATTAAATGTAACTATTCCGCCATCTTGGATAGTCCACCATATTGGCTTTCGAATGACGTCACGTATTTTATCCAAATTGCATGCATTATCATCCAAACTAAACCTGTATACAAAATTTCAGCTCAACCGGTTGACGATATCTGCTTCAAAATTGAGTTCAAAGATTCCACTCGAACTAACATACATACATTGCAAGTTAAATATAAAGTTTTTAAAAATAATTAAGCGAAGGTTGCAAATATCGACTTCGACTATTTAATATCCACCACGTCCGCCTCGATTTCATGATTCTATTTTCGAATTCGAAGGATAAGTAATGATCCCATATTAATTTTATAATGATTCGGCTAGAGGTCTTTGATTTATACCTAATAGCTCGTAGTACATACATTTTTCGCTATTGTAACCGACCTCATCAAGAATAAGAAATCATGACCAGGCTTCCTAAAAAAATGTTTGATATATTTTTTTTAATTGTTAGACATTTTTTTAAATCAGCTATTGTATTATTATATTAGTTATAAATCAATTTGAATCAATTATTAATTATTTATTTATAGCACGTCATTATATTATGTGTTTCTTTATTACCTTATATTAAATTTTAAATAATATTTTTATGAGTATTTTTATGAGAAAATAAATTATTTTTTTTTTATTTTTTATTTAAGAAGGAATTTCAAACTCGGTTGTCTATAGGCTGAGTAATCGTATTAGAAACAAAACAAACATACTGTCGTATTGTGAACCTCCTACTTTTTCGAAGTTGGTTAAAAATATTGTAAAACTGTTCCAAGAAATAAGCCATACCTAAAAAAATACAATAAGGTTTGATTTAATATAAACGTAGTAAAATAACAAAAAATCTGCTTCGGTTTTAATACTTATGTCCTTCTTGGCTTCGAATAGGTGGACATTTTTTTTCTAACAGGGATAACGTAGCATTGTAATGGTAATATGATTGAATATTCATTAGTCGGTATGGTAGTTATGTAGCTAGATCGAAACAAACAATCAAATCTTTGCTCTATGTTATACCTAGTAGTGTGTCTAAATAATTTTAATTGCAGGAAAACTGTAAAAATTAAGTTCAGTTTTCCCTTGCTTAGTTCTTACAATCCAGTTAAATGGACATTTACTAATGAATCCAATTTCCATTTCATTAAATTAGCTATTTTAACATAAAAAAAGCACCTTCACGCCCATATCCCCGAACAGGCAGGCAGAGCCACAACCAGGGCACCTACGACTAGCCGAAGACACTAAGTCCCATAATTTTAGAGGTGGCAAGCCTATCGACAACCGAGCACATTTCCGATCCCGAGTATCATTTTTTTATTAGAGAATTAGAAAAACAACATTTTCTTTTTGTTGCCCCACCCGGGAATCAAACCAGGGACCTCATGAAGTCAAGCCCAACACCCAAACCGCTAGACCACACAGGCGATTATTCACAGACTATTTACAGAGGCTATTTTTATAAACTCATACTTATTGACTGTAAACTTTATTATAATTATAGTAAAGAGGAAAGACAATTAATGAAACTTTGAAACGAAACTGAAATTATAAAAAATATCGTTAGAAATTATGATGAAAGTTTTTGGAAGTTGCAGACTCCGCTATGAACTAATATACTGAAGACTTGCTATGATAATCTGTCTAAGATAAGGCATGCAAAGTTACCTTTTGTCGCAGCGTTTTAACGTTGCAATTTCTATAAAAATATAGAGACAAACATAGAATTTGTAAAACAATAGAATAATGCCATTAGGGCTCTGTAGTACCGGGCGACGAATAGGGCTACGGTATCCTCTGCCGGTCGTAAGAGGCGACTAATAGGGGGTTGGGGCTGTGAGTCAACTGATCGGGGTGTCAGTTGACTTAAAAAGCAGCCCGGGACGTGAGGCAGCATAGCATGGTGTGACCCCATGCTGCTGTCGTCAAAGTGATGCCATCAGAAGGGGGAGGCTTCTGAGCGGATGAGCCTTCGGGCAGGTGTAAGGGTGACAGCGGTGCGTTCTTCGGAGATCCCGCAGTCACCCGATACGCACAGAGGACGGTCACCGAGTGGTTTTAGCCGGTAGGAGTCCGGCATAGCCCGCCACTTCCCCCGAAAGTGGCGGGCATCCATGAGGATTTCCACTCGTTTAAAAAAAAAAAAAAAAAGAATAATGCCATTAATATGAAGTGTTAAATTCAAAATGTCATGAACATCATAAGTCTGTCTATTTTCATCCAGAATCTATCGCTAATTAAAACAAGTAACAAGCTAAGGGTTTAACTGTTGCATTGTGACTCAGCTCAATTAATAAAAAGTTAATTAAAGTATAAATCTGTTAATTCTTAACGTTTTACTGTGGACATTATTCTGCTGATTAACATCCAGCATCTTCATATTTTTTATACTTTACACGTTGAAGCTCTCTTTAAAACCATTATAAAACTAGAATATACTGTTAATATTAATTATTTCGTATCTCAATTCATAAAAAATATGTTTTGATTATTAAATACATTATGTAACAATGGAATAAGATTCCTGTTAAAATATCATCCCATTTTCAATCAGAGACTGAATTCTGACGATTGTTAATTAAAAGCGATGCTATAATTAGTAACTAACAAGAGTTCAACCACTGAACTGTGACTCAGCCTGATTAACACAGTTGATTAATGTTTAAATCTTAATATTTCATATTCAATTTGCTGCAGATTTTCTGCTGAAAAACATTAATCAGCAGCTTTTCCAAACTGTTTTTGTTACTTGTTGGAAACTCGCTCTTTAAAGTAAGTTTTCTGGAGGTACCAATAATTTAAAAAAGTACAATTATTTTCTCCTACTAACACAAAGATAATTTAACTTCTTAAGAGATTTATTATAAAACCATAATTACACTGGCTACTATTTGAAAAAAAGAAGTTCATAAAAAAGAAGAGAGAATTGAGAGTTTTGTCGCCATCGTGAATGAAGATGGTCGTAATTTTTTCACAATTATTGAATTTAGTGTAAATTATGAGTAAAATTAGTTAATTTAGTTGGGAATTAGTTTAATTTTGTTCAGTGAAAGTGCACAATTGAAATAACCATGAAGAAATTCGTGAATATCGTGAATTTCTTCGCTGCCGCCAAATCTCCCAAAGTGAGCTTGTGTAAAGTGACCACCGCTTTACTCAAGACCCTGACGTGACTTTATAAATAGTGACTAATGACCGTATAAGAATTAATTAATACGGAAGACGTGGCAGCATTTTTTGTCCCGTGTTGGTCCGGGCTCCTTTGTAGAATAGACCATCTGCCTTCCTTGCCAGGCAGCTCGTGAAAGCCGAGCATAGGCTCACCGTCACTAACACCGTGACATCTGACTAGGTGGTAGAGCTTAGCAGTGACACGCCCGGATTGGTACCACCGCCTTACCTATTCCTGCCGCCATAACGTCATGACGTGTTCCGGTTCGGAGGGTTAGGTAGCCGGTAAACTTTCTTTTGCTCGAGGCCTAACATCCCGGCCTCAGGATGGCAACGCACCATTACCACCTTTAGTGTCTCTAGGCAGCGTGAATTTCTTAACATCAGGAAATCCGTCTGCTTGTTTGCCTTCCAATATCATAAAAACAAAAAGAAAGGCCTAACGGTCTTAGCTAGCCCCAGAAAGGTTCAAATTAACCTAAAAAAAAAGAAAAGAGAATTGTTGACAAATGACAGAGTCATCATAGTGACAGGAATATGTAAAGCGGTGGATTCCTCTCCGGGTAAGTAGCTGCTCAGCACTCTGCAACCAGTGGTTGTGTTGTTAATGGCTTATACTGTAACTCGTTCTGTGTGTTTAAACTGCCTGACAGTGAGTCATTGGGTCTGTTCTAATCTGCTGGCCCGGACCAACACAAAGAAAATTAAACTTAAATACATTTTAAATAAAATTCTTGTCTAGTTTCTGTGGAATACCTTTATGCCATTGAATTAAGAAATATGCCAAGAATTTCATAGGGAAGAATGTTTGAAGTTAGTTGATTATTATCGCCTCTGTGGTCTAGCGGTTTAGTTGTTGGACTTGACTTATTGAGGGTCCGGGTTCGATTCCCGGAGCGGTCAACAAAAAGAAAATTGGGTTTCTTGAATTTTATAATAAAAAATGTTGCTCGGGATTGGATATGTGCCCGATTGGCGACAGGCTTGCCACCTACCACATAGTGGGACTTAGTGTCTTCAGCTAGTCGTGGGAGCCCTGGTTGTGCATCTGCCTACCTCTTCGGGGATATGGGCGTGAATATACTTTTTTAGTTGATTATTGTTGGTTGGCATGTGTTTGTCATTGTTATTCTACGAAATGTGAAAGACCTGTAAGGTGTGATGACTTATGTTGGAACATAAAGCAAAAGCGTAATGTCCTTAGAAGACAACAAAGTAGACTGGAGCACGATGTTTGTAGAAGAATATACACGTTATGTAATACAAAAAAATTAATTAATTAGTATTAAGTATTTATTAATGTCTAAAACCGACATTAATTTCTATATGCTGACATATTTTACCTCGCACGACACCTTTGTGGAATCAGTTACCGAGGACGGTATTCTCAAATAATTATGACTTATGAACCTTCAAGAAGAGAGGCTACTTATTCCTTAAATGTCGGCAACGCATGTGTGATACTCCTGGTGTTGCGGGTGTCCGTGGACGGCGGTGATCACTTTCCATCAGGTGACCCACTTGCTCGTTTGCCTCCTCTTGTATTAAAAAAAATTAACGTAAATGCAGCTCCTATCAACCTACCTAAAATATGCGAGTATCGTGACCCATCTGACTAAATTACATTTCTTTCTACTTCAGAGAGATTTTAAATATTTATCATTAACAAACCCAACACTCAATGCTTAATATTGCAATATTTTATTGAATCAGGCGTTACTTTGCGGAAATCCATTACAAAAGATGTAAAATAAGCCTTTATTTTGCTAATTCCGCGTGAGCAGTGTAACCGTTGTGGCAAATAATCCTCCAAACGACACAGAATGTGACAAGCCTAACTGACGTTCC
>NJDC01002321.1:25262-63718 GCA_002245475.1 Calephelis virginiensis
GACCTGGATTTCCAGGAACTCTATCTAATTAGCTGTTTTCAGGTTGACATGGAAAGATACACACCATGGCACAGCAGCAGCAATACAAGCAAAATCATACATGTTTCCATATTCTATGTAATATTAGTTAAGATTAATTTGCTTCTTACCTCTCTTCTTCATCATCATCCGCCTCCATTGCTTCGTCAATGGAGTCGTTCATCATTTCTTCTTTCATATCCATAATTTCTGATTGCTTCTCAAATTCCTATGAACAAAAAAGCTTAAATGTAGTATGTTTAACCAAATTAAATGTTCTTCAATCCTATTAATATTATAAATGCGAAAGTTTGTAAGTATGGATGTATGGATGTTTGTTACTCTTTCATGCTCGAATGGCTGAACGGATTTGTCTGAAATTTGGAAGACAGATAGATTGTGACCTGGATTAACATATAGGCTATTTTAAATCCCGATCGCACACCGGGTTTCTGTGAAAACGCGAGCGAAGCCGCCGGTAGCAGCTAGTATAACATAATTTAAATTAATATAAAAGCTAAGTTTTATCAAAATAAACAAAAGTTGAATGATACCTAGGACTGACGAAAAATTGTAGTGATTTTATAAAGGGTGGGCGAAGTCAGAGTATCTTAATTAATCAGAATACAATGAATCCTTGATCCTTTTATATTATTTTTTTTTAATTTTAATTCATAACTACCTGTAATATTTTCTGTATCTGTGGGACATTGAGTTGTCGATTCATTGTTGCCATAGCCCTTGTGACACCGCGCATTGCTTGCGCCATACTGTTTTGTGACTTCAACGTCTGAATCTTTAGTGACACAGCTTGGATGTTTGCTTTCATAATCATAAATTTACGCACATAACGACGCGTGCGTACTAAATCTTTTGCCATAACCTTTACTGCATCCTGTAATTGAAAAGGGTCAAAATTGTACAATGATAATTTTATAAATTATACAAGTTATGGAGATGAGTAATGAGTCCAAAACGGTACCAATGACGAAATGTGAATTGTTAAATTATTTTTGAATCCAAATAAAACTATTTTATTTGCAGTTTTTGACCAGAAAATGTATAGGAAAGACAGTGCTTAATGAATGGATTCGTCTTGGGAAATTGCAAATAAAATAGTTTTATTTGGATTTAAGTATGGATTCCCACAAACTAACACCTTGTTCTATCAATTATATTATTTTTGATTCAGACATTCAGCATTGTGTTACTTTACAGATGTAGTTGGTAATGATTAGGTGAAAAACTGCTGTACACCAACTCAACAGAATTTTAGCCATTACCTAATACTTACTACAACTACACTTGCTCAATATTGTGTTGTTCTACACTAAAATGTAGCAAGGACGACAAAGATGTGGCTACTCGAATGGCCATCTTACAAGACATAATACATAAAATTTTCCCTTAAAATTTTAACTATCAACTTATACCTTATTACACCAATTTATATGATCACAAAAGCTTGTTGTGATGAACAACCATTAATTAAATTGAAATTTTAATAATTAAAAAAATACATAATTAAATTAACCACTGGTTTATTTATGCAAGTGAATTGCACAACAAGCTTTTTTGGTCATACAAATTGTGTATCGTGAGGTTATAAATTAATAGTTAAAATTTAAAAAAAATATTTTCTTCTTTCAGAGAATAAAACCTTTTTTAGTTATTGTTGTTTATCAGTCTGTTCATCTCATGAAACACATAATTTATGCAAGTTCGTTTGCTTAATTTCAAACAGTCCAACTGTTCAATAAGCAGACCCTTTAACATTTTACCCTTCTTGTGGGTTTGATTTTGGAGTTATCCTTTTCTTATCAGGTTGCAACCATCTCGCAAATTACACATGTCAAAGTTAATCAAGCCACATTTACATACTTACTAACTAGATTTTTTTAAACCTGCATCCGCCCTCTTGGATGGTCTGCCATATTGAATTTAGAATAATGTGACAAACCTTATCATGCATTGTCCTTCAAACTTAACACATGTACAAAAGTTCAACTCAATTGGTTGAAGATATCTACTTCAAAACTGCGTTTAAAGATTCTACCTGGACAAACATACTTGCATTGCAATTGAAATAAAAGCAAGTGTAATTCTAGTTCTTATTAATGTGATTAACTGAGATATATTTTTAAAAAAATCACCTGTGGTCTAGCTGTTCAGGAGTTGGACTTGTCCACTATGAGGTAACGGGTTCGATTTCTGGGTTGGGCGACAATATGCAAATTTGGTTTTTCCAATTTTCTAATTAAAAGAAATGTTTATTGGGATTGGATATGTACCCTGTTGACGATAGCCTTGCCACCTACCTATCACATTGTGGGATTTAGTGTCTTTGGCAGATCGTGGGCATGCACAACCTGGTAGTGTCTTTTTCGGGGATATAGGCGTAAAAATACTTTTTTTTATATTAAAAAAAACAATATCTCAGTGATATAATTTCATTTAGTACTTCATTGCCTATGTTAAGTGCAATATGAATGGATATGCTACTATTGATATTGAATGGCAGTAAGTAGGTTTAGATTAGATAAGTTGTTGTAAAACTCTACCATTTCATATATCAGGCGTTCCGTAGTTTATATTTAACTTCAATATCAAATTCATAATTAAATTAAAAGCAACTTGAAAAATAATTAAAATAAGCAATTAAACCAACCATTTGCCCATCTTTAGCCAACTTCTTTATATCAGCAATCACTTTCTTCTCTTGCTGTTCCATTTTCATTTTTTCACGATCAAGATCCCTCATAGCTTTGTTAAGAGCCCTTTGGTTCTTTCGTAACATCTCATCAGGTGTCATACGGTGCCCAAATAACCACTCCATGATTAATTTGTGATCTAGTCTATATTTAAAACATTATTATTAAGACCAAAGAGTAAAATATTTGTTAGTGAAGTGGATTTGTGTTTTTCTGTGTAAAAATAATTGTAAAAAATGTATATATTTCCTTGTGTGACTTTTTTAAATTTAAACCTAAATCAATTTAATGTAGCTAAAGCTATTCGTTGATTCAAGAAACTACAATCTGACAAGATGTCAGATTTAGAACATTCTCTTTGAATACAATAGCCCAATTTTTAAAGTTTATAACACTATTTATCTTCTATAAATATCTTAACATAGTCAATAGCTACCACTGTAATAAGAAGAGATATTCACTAGATTAACACATATTATAAGGAGTCATATACCAAACAGGAGAGTGATAAATACATATAAAATGAATTCCCATTTCCAGTGGACATTGCATCACCCCTGTATGGATGGACTAATTTCGCTAATTATTTATTGTTTTGTTAAAAATTTTTAGGGAAACAGGGAAAATTGCGAGGAAAGTGGGAAACACAAATTTTCAAAAATTTTGTATATACATTCTCAGTAGCTGTTAAATGATATAAAGTTTACCAGGTTGACTAGTGAATCAATAATAAAATAGTAAAGAAATGGTAAAATGCTATGATTACATTTTTGCAGACAATGTTCAGTATAACATAATAATTAGATAAATTAAAATATATATTTGAAAACATTACTTTACTGGTCTCAATACAATATGTTGGTTTATTAATTCCTTTGATCACTTTTAAGAAAATACATCTATGATCATAAAATAGGAAATAATCAATCAATAGCCCTTCACAAAACTGTGAAAAAATTTGGATCGAAATTGGTCAATTCATTTGAGAGTTAAGATGCCACAGATAGGAACAGTCATACACACAGACACATCAAATTTACAGGACAATAAAACCTATGGAAACATATATTGTAAAAACACACTTTCAAGCAGAAGTTTTTACATTATAAACATGAAATATATATGTGGGATTCTTTAGATGAACAATTCTCCCAGTCTCAGCAAGAATCTTGAATAGTTGGCAGAACAGGGGACAACACTGGTTAATAACATTGTTTCAGTTTAGTTACCAATGTTAACTTACCAATTCAATTAGTAATTACAATATTTTTGTACACTGATGATTCATCAGCAAAAGTAGGATTTAGAAAATACCAAGTTTTACTCAGTAAATATTTATTCAAAAACAAACAGGAGTGAAATCACAAATTTTAAGTTTTAGAATTTAAGTAAATACTCAGTAGCCCACGAATCAGAAAGATTACAATTCTACAATTTACAAAATAAATACAAAATAGAAATTTAACACAAAGCAGGACTGTTGACAAAATATCGATAATATTATTTCGAAATATCGATATTTATTATTAATACTTTTTTGGATGATATATCGATAGTTCGATATTGAAATTTAGATGTCGACACTCGATATTTTTTTCTTTTCTTGCCAATTATTTAAATAACAATGTCATCATAAACTTAATCTACTGTATTTTATTTACACCACAACATGTTTTCTTCGCGGCTTAAACGCGGCTTCGCTCGCGTCGATTTCGGGGTAACATAGTTCCAATACTTTGGTACAGAACAGAATGCAGAACAGCTCTCGTAACAGAACACTACTTTAATTTACTACTGTAGACGATATTTTATACATTATTTCCATTAAGGGAAAGAATGTTAAGCTTCTGACCTTTGAACACATGCGAACGTGGTACATACGAACAACTGACCATAGGAAAAGCATAGTTTTTCTACTCGCTTTGTTAATGGTCATAGGCAAACTAATCTAAATCGGAAATTGTAGCCTTTTGAATTAGATAAGTAAAGTCTGAGGGAATTATCGGGTTACGTGGAATTATTACATTTTACCATTTTCTATGCTGGTGAAGATGATGGAACTAATAACATTTCGTCTAGTAGTGTGATACGAAACATTTTGTATTTGCATAGATTTCAGTTGAAACTTGTGTGAAAGACACCTATCAGCTATATTTCAAGGTCATTAAATGCACTAAAATTATTTGGATTAATAGTAGACATTTAACTACAGATCTATCAGAAATAGCTGTTAAATATTTGATTTCTTCTAATACATTTGTAGCTTCTGAACGAATTGCCTTTAAATTCGATCCTTTACTGCCTAATAAATGTAGTAGCCAAACAACTAACTCATAAAACTACGAGTTTTTTAAAAAAAATCTTACAGAGAAATATGGGTACATACAATTGTTTTATTTTAATTCACAATTTGTTTAATACTGAATTATAAACTTTGGAAATTGTAATCGATATTTTTTTTCGATATATCAAACTCCGATAATGATATGTTTAAAAATATCGATATATCGAAAATTCGATGTTTGAAAAAATATCACAGTCCTAACACAAAGAAAAGATTTAGCAGCTGTCAAAAATCAAAATGTTTTTTTTAAGTTAATTTGCCCCTTTCTGGGGCCGGCTAAGACCTTTAGGCCATGCTGCCACGTCTTCCGTAATAATAAATTCTTTTTCATATTAAAATTTTAAATTCATTTCTTCAGTTTCTTAACACATTGTCTTCCCCTTTTTAAAAGTCATTTCCTTCACTAAGACAAAGCTTATTTGAGTCATTCAATACGTCTTTAGTTTTAATTTCTTGAAGTTTACATATTATGTTTCTCCGTTAATTTGTTTTATAGTACGTCACATCCTTGAATTACGATTATTTTCACACAAATTATAAAACTAAAATTCTGAACACCAAAATCATCTTCTTTCATGTTGGCGCCAAAACTTCTACGACAGTGCAAAAAGTATTTTTAATATTCTTTTTTTTACCTCTATATTTTATACTAGTCTTATATTATGTAATAAACCCATATCTTAATATTGCATGTCTTTTTCTAGTTTCGTCTTCAAATTTCTTTCTTGTTCAGGCCTCTGCCTCTTCTGTCGTGATAAAACTCTACAATAGTCTTTCACTAGTATAGTTTATTTACTAAATCACATTTACACACAACTAAGTAATATTTAGACTTTAATTAATTTACAAATTATACATTTTTACATTATATTACACATTTTTAGCTTAAAGATTGGAGGGAACCCTCGAAAAGCGCGCCTTCCCTCTCCGACCGTTCCCGCCAACCTCAATGTTTTTTTTATTTTTTTTTTAGATTAATTTGCCCCTTTAGAGGCCGGCTAAGACCTTTAGGCCATGCTGCCAAGTTTTCCTAAAATGTTTGTTTTAATTTAATTTGCCTCTTTCTAGGGCCGGCTAAGACCTTAAAGCCATGCTGCCATGTCTTCCGTATGTAAATAATTTCTTTTTAACAGTCATAAGTCATTTTAGGTCATAAGTCGTAAGTCATAGGTCTAATTTATGTTAGGGTCTTCGTTACTCAAGCTTATCTAGTGAGATTAGCAGCAACGAGGAAATACACGATACGCCAATTTTTTTATGATTATTTCATCTATGCACTTTCATTGAACAAAATTGTACATAATGTCAACAAAATTGACTAATTTCACTTAATACAAACACAAAATTCAATAATTATGAAAAACTTCAGCCATCTTTTCTTTCGATGGCGCCTAAACCTTTTTTTTTTAATTAGTCTCATTATGGGACCGGCTCAGACCTTTTGACATGCTGCCACGTCTTCCGTATTTATATTTTTTTTTCTTGTTGTTTATTTTCAATTCACTTCCTAAGTTTCTTATTATCTCGTAACCCTTTTTTTTAATATTCATTTAATTTACTAAGTTTAGAGGTCATGTAAGTCTTTAGTTTGTTATTCCTTAAGGTGTTCGTGTTATGTTTTTTTTATTATACACCGTGTTTTTGACAGCTCACCGAAAAACGAAATCATGGGTTCTGTACATAATTGACATGCATATGCAGTTGGAATTTTGTGTCGGAAATTTCATGTTTTTTTTAAATTTTTTTTGGATTTTTTTTATTGATTTCGCTATTATTTCATTAATACTTCCTAATGCAACGCGATTTTTGTTAAAAATCTCATAAATAGACAGTTTTTGTCTCCGTCTTGATGCGACATTACAAAAGATAATTTATTTTATTAATTTAATTGGAGATAATTGATAATTTAATAAGGTGTGTTTTACCTCATTTATTTTGTCTTTAATCAAATTCACTTCTTCTGTCTTGGCAATGAATCTTGTTTTTTTTTACAAAATGCTTAAACTTAAAAACTATTTTGTAACTTGAATAATTTTAATTTCGGGATATTAAAAAAAAGAGAATAAATTCAAAGGTGTCTTCATTATTTGTTTCCTCATTATTTAACTGTTGCTAACAGTTACAAATAATCCTAAATTTCCCACATAAATTTCATCAATATCCCACTAGTAGTTTTGAGTTATTGTACTTAATATCTCATTAAAAAAAATGTAATTAAGCATAGCTCAAAATCCATTTGTTAGATCATGATAAAATTTATACGGGACCACCTTGGAATTACGATCTCTTGGAAATAAACCATCGTTGAAGCCTGCCGAGTAACCGCTTAACAAACATAAATACAAAAACATAAAAGTAATGAAACATGAAGTCGAATGAGAACCTCTTTTTGAAAGCCTCGCAAGAGAAACGACTTATCTAATATTAATAATAATAATCTAATGATGTACTCATGTAGGGTTTTTAAACCTACGAATAAAATTAGATTAATTTAGAAATCAAGAATTTGTGTTGCCACATCTAAGCATGTGTAATCTTTGTGATTTAGTTTTTAAGAATTGTAGGTAGGTATAGGTTTTCATTTGAAAATGAACACTGATCAGTGATCAGTTGTATTCTGCTGCTTGCGTAATTCGCATGCCTAAATATGTGTTTCTGTGCCCTATCGTAAAAAGTGAAAACTCGTTGAATTATCGTAATTTCCTTGTTAAAGTTTAGTTATTTTATTGTTGCTAGTCGTTATTAGTTGTTTTTTCTTGCTATTTTTAAAAATGTATGTGTGTGTTAGACACTTAGTGATTTAAGAAGACGTATGACAAACCGCGAGCACGTGGGCCAAATGTAACCCCGCTAGATTTTTTTCTTTGGTGCTACATTAAGGACGAAGTGTTTGTTGGTGAGTAAGGTAGGTAGGTACCTTACTGCTAAGTTATGCAATGCAGAATTAGTGCTTTTACGGAATTGCGTTCGGATCGTACACAAGATTCCACAATAATATCTCGGCTTCACTCAGAAACGCTTCGTCTTACATTAGTTTAAGTCTGTGAGTGAGTTGGTTGGGGTTATCAGCAATCGAGATAGAGGTAAGTAGGTACGTAGTTATGAATGTTTGTTAACTACGTAAGTACCTACAACAACAAACCATTTTTTTCTAAACCAGTGCATAAATCAGTATTTTTTGTGTTCAATAAAAAAAAATGTTCGCCTCTGTGGTCTAGCGGTTCAGTTGTTGAACTTGACTGCATGAGGTCCCAGATTCGAATCCCGGGTCGGGCTTTTCCAAATTTTCTAATACAAAAAAAATATTGCTCGGGATAGGATATGTGCCCGGTTGGCGATAAGCTTGCCACCTATCACATTGTGGGACTTAGTATCTTCGGCTAGTCGTGGGTGCCCTGATTAAGTCTCTTCCTACATCTTCGGGGATATGGGCGTGAAGATACTTTTTCAATAAAGAAATTCGGTTTAAACTACATAAGTCCGTAGAAGTAAAATTTTCTGCGCTGCGTATGTATCAACCGCATAGTAGGTAGGTACCCCGTACCTACTGCTCGGCGGGCTCCAAGCGTACGGTATGATTAGCTCGCAATACATTCCGGTTGAAAAATTGCTAAATCAGTAACCGCTTATTTCCGACAAAAACCGTAGAAGGAATTTTGAAGCCTGATATGTATCTAAACTACCATAGAAATATTCGTTACGGTGTCAATTACACCCTGTATAATATATTGTCATATCTTTAAATTTCCGATTGTTTGCACATAAATTATAAAATTAAAATGCTTGAATACTAAAACCATCTCCATTCACGATGGTTCATAACTTCCACGACTATGTATGAACTAAAGTATCGTCTAAAGGTCTCAGCCGGCCCCAGAAAGAGACAAATTAACTTAAAGAAAAGAAAAAATTGAGTTTTGGCGCCATCGTGAATGAAGATGGTCGTAATTTTTTCACAATTATTAAATTTAGTGTATATTATGTGTAAAATTAGTTAATTTAGATGGAAATTAGTTAAATTTTGTTCAGTGAAACTGCACAAATGAAATAATCATGAAGAAATTAGTGTATCGTGAATTTCCTCACTGCTGCCAAATCTCCCAAAGTGAGCTTGTGTAAAGTGACCACCGTTTTAACTCAAGACCCTGCCGTGACTTTGTAAATAGTGAATAATGACTGTATCAGAAAAATTAATACGGAAGACATGTGACTAATGACTGTATAAGAAATAATTAATACAGAAGACGTGGCCTAAACGTCTAAAAAAAGGTTGACGGGAACGGTCGGAGGGGGAAGGCGCGCTTTTCGAGGGTTCTCTCCAATCTTTAAGCTTTGTGTAATATAATGTAAAAATGTATAATTTGTAAATTAATTAAAGTCTAAATATTACTTAGTTGTGTGTAAATGTGATTTAGTAAATAAACTATACTAGTGAAAGACTATTGTAGAGTTTTATCACGATAGAAGAGGCAGAGGCCTGATAAAGAAAGAAATTTGAAGACGAAACTAGAAAAAGACATGAAATATTAAGATATGGGTTTAGTACATAATATAAGACTAGTATAAAATCTAGAGGTAAAAAAAAGAATATTAAAAATACTTTTTGCACTGTCGTAGAAGTTTTGGCGCCAACATGAAAGAAGATGATTTTGGTGTTCAGAATTTTAGTTTTATAATTGGCGTGAAAATAATCGTAATTCAAGGATGTGACGTACTATAAAACAAATTAACGGAGAAACATAATATGTAAACTTCAAGAAATTAAAACTAAAGACGTATTGAAGGACTCAAATAAGCTTTGTCTTAGTGAAGGAAATGACATTTAAAAAGGGGAAGACAATGTGTTAAGAAACTGAAGAAATGAATTTAAAATTTTAATATGAAAAAGAATTTATTATTACGGAAGACGTGGAAGCATGGCCTAAAGGTCTTAGCCGGCCCCAGAAAGGGGCAAATATGAGGCAAATCTCGGGCAAATTAAAAAAAAAAAGTATCGATGATTGATGGCTTCAGTCAGCTTCAGTTGTAATTTCTTCTATTTTCTAAATGTTTTGCTAAATTTGAGCTCCCTGTTCTTTAATAATGATATTATTGCATTGAAATAAGGAAAACAAAAGTTAGTTGTATATGATTTACAAAGATGTGGTAAGTAATATTCACCTTACGTGAAATAAAAACGTATGTATGTTAAAAATCTACTCTTGTTTGGCAGCTCCGAATTGCCTAAAGAGTTCGAAAAAAGCACCCAAGTATTACCATTTACAAAGTATGGAATATCCTCAATTGAAGACTTCAGAGAAGCAGAACAAGACATAAAACATTTAGAATGGTTAAATAAAATAGGCTTAACAAGTGAAGAGATCAAATTGTACCAAGAAAATGAAGCTGGTCTCCTGGATTCTAGGAAGAAAGTTGAATCAAATATACTTAAATGTAAACTTGAAGCATTGTATAACAAAATAAACGAATATAAAACTAATGTTGAGAGGTCAGTAGCATTTGTTTTCAATGTTTTTTGTTTTATCAAAGTTAAATGATAATTAAAATTTAATAAAGACGACAAATAATGTTAAGTTATTCTTTAATTATATTATTATTATTAAAGTAAAAAAAAATCATAACTGACAGGAATAATGGAACATTTGTCTCTTGGTGCTTGGTTGAGTTTACTAAATGATATCAAAAGATGTGTGTTTATAATTTGTTAAGTGTAACACACTGCAAATAACTTGACCATATTTTACTTTTATTAATTATTATGATTTTATTCAGTTCTCATCAAGAGTATGAAACTCCGAGTACATCTTCTGAAGTTGCAAATAATAGAAGTCAACAAAGGCAAATAAACTTTTACCCTGAAGGTCATCCAATACATAAATTAAAAGAATTGGAAGGCAACCTGTTTGAACATCTGCAAAGTGACAATACAATATCAATTACTAAACGGAGAAAAATATTAAGAAGACTGGAAAGAAAAAAGGAAAGACTGCTGGCTCAACAGAAAAGCTTGCCAGTTGAAGCTATTGCCGGTAAAAACAATATTTAATTTGCCAACTAGTGGTATATATTGAAACCTTGAGTTCACAAAATAAAATTTTAATAATTAATGGCCCTGGATAAGTTACGAAAATTGAGTCTAACCCCAAAGTAAGCAAGTTATTTGCTCTTATTATGGATGTTAGTCTATGTTTCTAATACAGTTCTTGCAACTCACTAAGGCGAGCAGGGTTTACTTACATAAACTCATTAATTATTCAATTTCTCATTAATTTCAAATGTTTATAATTATTTACCTAAAGTTGTACACACAATTTAACTTGATTTTTTTATTCTATGTAAGTTGATATATTATTATGTACTGTAATACTATATTGGCAAATAACATAATTTGTATAAGTTGGAATTGTCTGGTCTCTTGAATCTTAAAATTTGCATTTTTGTGCTTTATAGCAAGACACTTTAAATTCTTACGATTGGAAATTAATTTGATGTTTTAATAAGCAAGTACTCACTTTACGGCACAATATGAGAACAAATAAATGAATTTTTGGCATAATGAAAATCATAAGAGGAGTTCAGAAAGCCAGGCCACAGAATTAATAATGGAACATCTATCTAATATGATATCTTATTATTGTACAAGTGTGTGTAGGATCTCATGGTGTTTTTATTTACAGGGCCCTCAAAGAATAAACCAGATAGTTTGTGGGACTTAAAGAAAATACCAGATAAAACCAGTACAAAGAAAGTGATTGGACCAAAAAAACAAACAATGTACACAATAAAAGATAATAAAATTGTAAGACTTGAACCCGTTGCTGATAATGAGGAACAGTTTAGGGCGGTGGATATTGTGATTCCAGTGAATGCAGCTGAAGAACAACTGCTTGAAGGTACAAAGATGTGTTTGGATGATATAAAAAAGATAGACAGGTTCAAGGATTATGAACCAGGGATACCTTCTAAAGTGAGTTTATTCTTATTTTTTTTTACTATTTCGTTACAACAAATAATAGCAAAATTTAATGTTGTATGTATATCAGAAATCTAACCTTTCAGAGTTGTGGCAAGTGATATTATGGTGAATGAAATAAATAAGTTGGAAGTTTTATTATTTGGCCAGTGGCATAACTCTTCATTAGTACAACTTGTGTTCTAAACAATGAGTGTTGATGTATGTTATCATGCAACTGTCTTTTTTTATTGCTTTTAAAACATTGTAGATTTTAATGTTATAAACCATTGGTTAGTCATGGGTGTACTAGTAGCACTGTGTCCTCTATTCATATTGCACAAATTTTGTTTTATTTCTGTTCCTCTGTCTGAAAAAGAGGCAAACAAACAAGTGGTTAACCTGATGGTAAGTGATCTGTCACCCATGTGTAGTTATTACGCCAGGGGTCTGACAATGCATTGCTATGCTTTTAAAAAAATATATTCGATGTTCACATTTTGTCGACCTTTTCTGCTTAGACTGAAAATGTAATATTTGACCTTCTACAATGTCAATTATTTTTATACTGACAGGTGCTGTACCTGAAAAATATTGCACCATCAATATCACAGGACCAGTTGTCCTTATTGTTCAACCAGTTCCAGCTGGATAATGGTGGGCCAGTGGATTTAAGGTTAATGATGGGACGGATGCATGGACAGGCATTTGTTACATTTCAAAGTAAGTAATTTTCACATTTTATGTATTTTTGTTAGGTAATCAAGCAGACTAAATTTCTTGTGGTACGAACCAGCAGAGTATGCAGCAATATGTTGAAAAATAAAATGTTGATGGTAATTGTTTGTTACTATTTACTAATTTGGGGCATCTTTCTTCCAATTAAGCTTCTTGCATGATAAAGCTTACCGGAAACCCTAAATTTTCTCGTGTAATGTGACAGCGGAAAACTCAGACATTGTGGCAGCTGGATTGACACAGGATGACAGCTTGTTGTCTTAAAACTCTATCCATAATTTCTTTGTTCAGAAGTATTTTATATTTTTGATTTACATTTTTACCTGTAAGGCATGTTTTATGCGTTTTACCTTTAAGTGTATGATTATAGTTTGTTTAATCTTAATATATATATATAAATTGTGTGGCACATTGTTTGTCTGCAATGGACTCCTAAACTACTTAACCAATTTCAATAAAATTTCAATCAAACCAACTTGAATGATAGGATAGCTTACATCTCAATTTGTGATAAAAAAAAATACCACCCGAACAAAGCTGGAACAGGCGGCTAGTACTTTGTATATTTCAATCTATTTACTGGCTTATAAGATTGAGATAATGTTAAGTTCTTTTTAATAGTGCCAAAAATTACATGCAGTGAATGACTTTGTTATATGCTTTAGGGTATCAAACGGAAGTATTCCTAATTTGGAGGTTAAAAAGTATTATTCATTATTATTGTCATATTACATTTTGTGTTGTGATGATGTGTGTATTTAAATAATCCTCTTCACTGAACAACCTTTTGGAAGGAAAATAGCAGGCCTTATGTAAAAATAACTAGAATAGTTTAGCTATTATTCTATAAATAAAATTACGTTATTTCCAAAAATAATCTATTTTACAGATGAAGACCTAGCTATACAGGCTCTAGAAGAAGTTAACGGAACAATAATGGGAGGCCGACCAATCATTGCTCAGTTCGGCAGAAACAGTAACCGAATACAGATAGAAGAAAACAGATAATTATATACACTATTCTAAATGTTATAATATATCCTTAATTATAATTATAATCTATTACTTGACGTAAATATAAATGTATTACATAATTTACATGATGTTTATTTTTACACTTGTACCTACACTTAAGCAATTACTTGTTATTTGTCAAAACTTTCAATCAAGTAAGCCCATACTAATCATTAAAAACAGAGCTGGGAGATTATGAGACACTCTAAGGACAGATATAAAAATTAAGCTTTTACTTACACTACCATCCACCATACCATAATGACAAAGACATCGTAAATTACAAAACCACATTTATTCCTAGTCCTATTTTATTTATAAAAAAATATTACTAATTAAATTCGCTATTAAACTTGTTATAGTAACAAAGTGCACACTAAACAAGGCTTGTAGTGCAATTTAGTTTGCTCACTGCTGGAAGTTCAAAGAATAATTTACAAGACAAAACATATTGACTATAATATGTCAATATTATGTTAGTCTCATTCTCTATATTATAACAGTGCAGGTAAATAAAAAATTGCACTGCAAAACTGCTTTTCGAGTGATAATATTAGCATTCACTTAGTAATATATATTCATATTACAGATATTCAAATATTTTCACTTAATTACAACACTGTGTCTTTTCACTTTCACAAACATTGAGAGTTTAATACTGCCTAGTTAAGTATAATCATTTATACAATAAAAATTCGACCAACCACAAAGTGGTGATGATTTTCATTCGTTTGATTTCGGTCAAAATTTGGTCCAATATATTCACTTGGACATTTAGATAGAACTACCTAAGTAAAATAAAGGAAAAAGTGGATGTTGAGATTAGCATGGAGATTGTGTCGTTGACTAGGGCAATATTCTGATGCAAGAGAGAGATAACTGTTATACAAAAAGCTCTTCTAGATACCTTTTTCTTAATTTTTGTAAAAAGTATAGAAAAGCATTAATAATTCAGCTAAAACTAATGTTTTGTTAGCTAGATTTAATGTTTGTGATTGGTCAAATTAATAGCAGTTCAATCAGTTTATTGAGTCTCCTTGGAAGAAGACTTTCTGCGCCGTTTCACGACGCGTTTCGGTGACAATCATTCAGTCTCCTTCTTGGCCGGTGGCTCTTCAGCTGTAAAAAAAAATAGTTACAGTTTAAATTTACTAAGTTAGCTTAAAGTTCTAAATCAAAGGTGGTGATTCTGCTGATAAACTAAACTTATTTTAGACGCATGCTATCTTTTTCAAATGAAACAAGAACAAAAGAGATGGAACATTTTAGACGTGTCATATTAGTACGAACATGTCAAATCGCGATGTTTTTAATCAACGTTTTCCAAGTGGTGGATTAAGCGTCTGTAGAAATGTCATGTACGGACTAATCTGACAGCACTAAAAATGTTTTGTCTCTTTCTATGACGTTCGTGGAAAGAAGATGACGATAACTTAAAATTAGTTTAGTGCGTGCACAACAAAATCACCACCAATGTCTCTTTTCACTAAACCTATTTATTTTAGATCTCTCGTTAATCTTAATTATCGTTGGTAATAAGTAGTTTTTAGTAAAATTTGACATTTCTATTGCTAGGTACTGACCGAGCAAAGATACGAGGCCACAATATAAGACTGGCAGGTCAACAGTGAACTAAAAGTATTATAAGGGTGTAACATGAATAATGAATGTCTCTCAGTGTGGTGGTTTTTGCCTAGGTGAATTGTTGCACATCAGTATCTCCCATGGATGTTATTTTTGGATTATCAGAGAGACCATCATGACGCCACATTCTACCCACTGTCAGTGACAGATTTTGATTTCAGTTTATGTCGTCGTCATAATGGTTTCCAGATCAATCGATGATAATTTAAAAATAGCACCCTAACAAACCAGAGGTGGTCAACCATTCTAACTTTATGTTTTTATTATGTTGATAGATTTAATTTTAAAACAATAACACTTTTTAACGACTTATTTAAAAAAAAAACACGCACACGACCTTTCATATAAAAATAAGAAATACTAACGACTAAAGAAAAATGTATATTGAAGTGACAAATATTGACCACCCCTGTGGTGACCATACCGGCAGTCTGACACTCACCCTTAACTTCATGATGATGGTGAGGATGGTGGTAGGGCGGCTCGGGGTAGTAGTGTGGGTAGCCGGCACCGAAAGCCCCATAACCGCCGTAACCGTACCGGCCCCCGTAACCCGCGTAACCTCCTGACGAACAAAGCTAAAGCTGTGTCTCCATACACCCAAATTCGTGGAACATGCATGTGATAAGCTAGTTGACAGTTTTATAATTGTATGCAAACCAATGTTGATAATTTTCGAGTATCATTTTTATAAAATATTTAACATGAACCTTTATTATTGTTAATTTGAATAAAAATAATATGAACTGTGAAAATTACCAGCGATTCTTGAAATGTTTATCAGGGAAGTATTTATTTTTGTACATCTTTACTGCCAAAAAAATAGTGATACATTTAAATTAAAAGTGAGCAGTAAAATATTAAAAATTGATTCGATTTGATATATGTATAATTTTGTGTAAATTTCAGTGTCTTTGATTTGTAATTATTTAACATGGGTTTCATAAAATAAAAGGTATTTAGTAGTTATATATACATTTTTTTCATAAAAAAAAAATAATTTCATTTAAGTGTTGTTATATAAAGGTTTAATAGTACCATAATTGACCATTTTAATTTAAAAAAATAACGTTTTTTTTATGATAAAGTTTTGAGATATGTCAACTAGCCTAATTATAGACCCAGGATGTTAAACACCTTGCAAAGTGCAGTACCCATAATATCCAAAAAGTAATGAGAAATGAGATGACAATGAATGTTAGTTACATCTGGCTCTGTGTATTTTCATCCCGGTCGATTTCTTAATTAATATAGCAAGAGATCTGAACAGTGATGAATTTTCAGACCTTAAGTTATTACTTCAGATTTTTAGCTTTATTAAATATTTCAGAACATATGCCTCCAAACTCAAGCAGGAACTATGAGACATTTGTTCAGCAATACTTCCGACAGTTCCAAACCCTGGGATCTATATTTACATCTTTAGTAGCTGATACCTGCCTAATTCATACCTGAGTTGAAAATTTGCAATGAAAAACTTGACTTTCATGAAACGATTTCGGATTTCATTAAATTCTGACCTTCATAGATCTCAAGCTATGTAATATTCCAGTTGGTTATTTGTATAGAACTTACAGGCAATAATTAGATATATTTCCTGATGAAGAAACTTAAGTCATAACAAAGACGTGAATGGTGACACCTTATACTGAATGTGAACTTGCATAAGTTTACGTACTATCCCCACTTTCTTAATTTGAAAATTACAATGGTAAGAACTAGGGTCATACAGGAAATGGCAAGGTTAAAGACTGTTTTTTTTTAATTTATTTACTGACTAGACACAATGCAATATTAGATTGAAGTAGCATTTAAAAACCATAAGGGTTTGTATAGAAAAGAAGAATCCTAGAACTCTCAACACCCATTCAATCACCAACTATAAGTATTGAATAACATACTTTTTTTTACTAAGTATTGAAAATGTTAGCTATTATGGTATTGTAGGAGGGTACAAAATTTGAAAGATAAAGTGAAAGGGACGTTGTTGTGCCAGGAATCTAGTATCAGGTGGTATTCCTTCTATTTTAGATCAGTTACATGAGATTGCATATAGTCATAGTCACATATGAAGAAAATAGCTTAAGCCGGTCATCAATGCCAGCCCATACTTTTAGCGTGAATTTGATCTCTTAATTTAACTTTCAAAATAGCTTGATTTATACAAAAATCGGAATACTGAATCACAATAATTATCGAAAATATAAGACAAAACGATTTAATATAATTATTAACACCACTAGTATTGAAAAAATTAACGATTTTACACTTCAGCTTAGGATATCTCAAAAAGAAAGGCAGACTTGAAATCAAAGGTCAAATCAGACGCTGCAACAAAAATGTTTTGACAATATACAAACCTGATGTTTTAAAGTTTAACGCCCAATTTTTAGAATGTTTTAAGATTAATCAAGAACCCCAAGGTTAGTTTACAATATTATACACAGACACACATTTAATATTATATACATATTTAATCAATACCCAGAACAATGTTTATATCCTTTCCCTGGCCAGTCTGCCTTTGTGTGACTTTTCCTGTGGCACGTCTTACCTGAGGCCTATTGTGTATCGATATTGACCATTTTAGCAATAGGCAAATAAGTAGTATATACATGGTCCGTACCTGGTGGTGGAGGACCTTGTGGAGGAGCGTTGGGGGCGGGCATCATCATCGCTGGAACAAACATTTTGTTTTTGTGATTGAGAGAAAATTAAGCAGATCGAAGTGCAGATAATATTTAGTTTTGACACACCGAAAGTGGTAATTGTGGGACGCTTTTTAGAATTATTGAGCCTCTTAGGTTAGGAAATATTGTAGCTGCTTTACTTTCCATACAGGAACATGATAAATATCCTTGGACACATTAGACAAATTGAATCTAACCCCAAAGTAAGCAAATTATATAATAGTGTTATGGGTGTTTGTTAACGTTTGTAATACATAGAAATACTTAAATAGATACCAGAATAAATTTAATAAACGCTCAGACCCGGAAAAGCAGATATATAAATGTTCATTATACAAATGCCTGCCCCCGTCGGGTATCGAACCCTAGCCTCTCGTTTGGTCGATGTAGTTAAGCGTGTACGCTAGCCACTCGACCAACGAGGCGGTCAACGAACACTCTTGTTATGATAGCAGCAGGTACAGGCAGTACCTTCACTTTATCTTTATAATGCATCGTCACAGAGCTTTGTAGTCACACACGGTGTTAGTGACAACTAAAAGGAAGCTCATCTATGTTGCTTGGACGAACTTAGTTGGTCTGTGCTATTCTAACGAGTCCGGAAAGACACCATGTTATTGCTGTGGATTGTTTTCTTGTTTTTTTTTATGATATTGGAAGGCAAACAAGCCGACGGATTTCCTGATGGTAAGAAATTCACGCCGCCGAAACTCTATTACCTAGTCAGATGTCACGGTACTAGTGACGGTAAGCCTATGCTCGCCTTTTACGAGCTACCTGGCAGGAAGGCAGATGGTCTATTCTGCAAAGGAGCCCGGACCAACACGGGGAACTTGTATGAATAGTATACATTAATTTGACAAGGCACCATTAAAACCTCCGATAATTATTGGTGATGACTGTTCCATTCTATTAAAACTTGCCTGCTTGTTTGTCGACCTATAGTCTAGAAACATACCAGGGTGATGCGGCGGGGAAGTCATGTGTTGTGGGGGAGGAGCGGACCCAGACGGCACTGGCACATCTTTCCCATCCACTTTAACCTCTGGCTTTTCTTCTTTAGCACCTGAAATCATTTATATTCAAATATACATATGAGCCTACCAATTTATGTATTTACTAATAATACAAACTTTTTAAACAAACTGAAAGCTATGAGGTAAACTTATTTTTTTTGGAGATTCCACGTTGTGAAAAAAACAAAAGGTTATCTTAGCCATTTTCATCCCTGATCCACAACTATATTCTGTTCTTTGACCTAGACGATTTCCATTAATACTTTGTAATATTATCATCATCATCAGCCGGAGTACGTCCACTGCTGGACATAGGCCTCCCCCAAAGAGCGCCACAAATCACGGTCACCAGCCCCTTGTATCCAGCGACTCCCCGCGACTGTGACCAGGTCATCAGTCCACCGAGTGGGAGGTCGTCCAACACTACGTCCTCAGATGCGGGACCGCCACTCGAGAATCTTTCTTCCCCAGCGGTTATCGGTTCTGCGAGCTGCTGCCCATTGCTACTTCAGCTTGCTGACTCTCTGGACTATGTCGGTTACTCTCGTTTTCTTGCGGGTCACCAAGTTACGTTGTGTTATTAAAATAATATTAACTAGATCCGCGATTGCCTAATACCCAGTTCCTCTAATCGACGAACCATAATCCATAAAACTAACGAGGCGTTCCTAATAGTGCCACAAAAATGTTTTGAGTTAACTATCTGCAACGTGCGACCGTAGTTGGATATATTACCAACAGATTTTGTTGCGTTGAAAAATGGCTGCAGACATCAGTGACTCAAGTTCTTGTTTAGTATAATAATAATGGAATCTTAAGTTACCCGTCGGATAGAGAAACACATACACCCACATAAAGAGAAAGAGAGAGAGAGAGACAGACACAGAGAGTGATAGAGAGAAATAATTTTTACGAGCAAAGATAGTTATTTAAATAATGGCTTAAAGGTTGACGAGGACGTGTGCCGCTGTGTGTGACAAGTCTCACCTTCAGGGTCTGGAGGCGCTCCGGCCTCGGGCGCGGGGTCCTTGCTGATGACCTCGGTCTTGTTGAGCTCCGTGGTCATGTTCCCGTCGGGCTTCACCTCCGTCGTGGACACCTTGTCCACCTGCGTGGGGGCGTTAGGCCCGTTTTGCTCGACCTTCTGCTCTTGTTCCATCGGCTGGAATGGTACGAGGTGGCATTTAATTACATATATAACGTGATCCATTGCGTCATCCACTTTAAATACTTTTTGTGTTACTGTGAACAAGTAGACGATGTACCTGATAGTAATACACCAAAGATGTTAATGGTGCGTTGCCAGCCCGAGCCAGATATGTTAGGGTACCTGTTTCGGAAATGTTCCCACCCATTTTTCGACCCATCCATTGTTTTTTATAATAATATGTTGCAAACTTCACGGTTTACAACTTGACCAGACTTTAACATTTTACATTTAAAACTAGGTATACTGACATGTGGTCCCAGTACCGATTTTGGATGAGTGATATGGTCACGGTTACGACTAGCACTTTAGGTGAGGTATTCACCTGGATGCTTCAATGGAGTTAGGGGCTAAGACGAGGAATTTGCCTTATTTACATTTCTTACAAATCGTACTTTATGGACTGGTTTCTCGTTGCGTACGACCAAATTTTATTTTGACTGTATTAATATACATAATATAATACATAATGTGCCCGGTTGGCGATAGGCTTGCCACCTATCACACTGCGGGGCTTCGTGTCTTCGGCTAGTCGTGGGTGCCCTAGTGGTGCCTCTGCCTACTTCTTCGAAGATATGACCGTGATTTTTTAATATACGTAATCACCAATCTCATTTTGACATATTATGAGCTGCCTGGCAGGAAGGCAGATGGCCTATTTTGCAGGAGCCCGGACTAACACGGGGAAAAGAATTAGGCGAAAGTCAAAATATCAAAAGAAATTTGAAGGTTCTTCGGTTTTTACTTACTTCATCCTTCTTGTCCCGGGCCTGTGCGTGCTGCGGCTGGGCCCCGCGCCGGAGGGCGTCCAGGGCACGTTCCACCATACGGCCGAACGTCTCCTCGTCCACCGCCGGCTTGCAGTGCTTTAATAACATATCATCTAGCTATAGGCTATCATATAATAACACATAGGTTAGTTTTCTATAGTTATAAAACACAAAACGGCTAGTATATGAGTATCAGTCCGATAGTTGAATATTTTATGTTTAACAGTGGGATAAAAAGAACTGTAATCTTTTATCGTTATCATCAATATATTTGTTTGTGTGTGTCAAATGCATTGTAGTGTGGGTAATGTATTATTTATTGATTTAATGTACTTTATAAGCATCATTATTAAAAAATATTAGCTTTCTGCTCTTCTCCTACTCATAAACTATAAGTGTGGCAAATTTTATGCTCCTCCGTCCGCGCAATTTTCGTAAAAATCGATCTGAAGTTTTGACATTACGTATTAATATGTAGATTAGTATTTGTAGGGGCTTTCGCAAGCGTCCTACAGACTTTTGGTAATGATGATGATCAATTATAAGAAATTAAATAAAAATGATAAATATCTTAAAACTTGCAAATAATGATATATTTAGGCACTTATACTTATTACATGTAAAACTATGATTAAATTATATTAAAACTATTAATTACCATTGATTTAATGATTAATGATAATACACGACTTATTAAATGATTTGATTAATTTATTGATTGATGCTTTGATTATGATTTGATACTGAGTCCGTCTGACGTAAGAGTCTGATACGAACTAACGATAATTTTGGTAATGATGGCACTTTAAGCAGCATGGCAATGGCAGCAAACCTGCTGAAGCCGCACCTTGCTTAAGCCTATGATAAATGTACGTGCTGAGCTCGTACAGTATTGTTGGCTAACACCCATAACACAGACATATATTTGCTTATTTTGAAGTTGGATTCAATTTATGTCAGGAATATTTATTTATTACCTTCTCACCTTACTACTTTACTTGAGCACCAACTCGTCCAGATTGGTACCACCGCATTATCTATTCCAGCTGCCATCACAAATTGTAAAGTTCCGTGCCGAAAACTAGGGTAACCGGTAGACGTACACCGCTTGCATTCCGCCAGTAATATATTTTGCAATCAAGCTGCCTGTTTGTTTATTACATCAGAACATAAAAACTGACAAGAAAATTAGTTGTTACAAAAATACCTTTTTCAATTCTTCCTGGAAGACTTCGCTGCTCTCTATGAACTTCCGTTTCTTCGCTTCGAACTTCTCTTCGATCTGCTGCAACTCATCTTCTAGTTTCTTCTGATGCATCGTCAGTGATTGTACTTGTTTCTTCAAGATCTAAAACATATTACACGTTAAAAAAAATACACAAGTTGTTTTAAATGTTTACTATGAAAGTTTTTATTTTATTTAAAAAAAAACATTATTGCCCAGAGTTGGATAAGAGCCCGGTTAGCGATAGGCTTGCCACCTATCTTATTGTGGGACTTGGTATCTTCGGCTAGTTGTGGGTGCCATGGTTGTGCCTCTGACTACCTTTTCGGGGATACGGGTTTAGATAAACTTTTTATTTAATTATAAATCTTCTTAGTGACTATTGGCAAGAGTTATTTATAAGATAAATACACTGACGGTAATACAGAAAATAAAGGAAATTATTTCACATGAGGTGTTTGGAAAAGGATACATAAAAGAAAAGGAAGTAAACATAAAAGCATCACAGCAAAAAAAAGAGCCACATACTTGCAAAAGATGATTGAAGAAAAGGTAGAAGGAAAGAGAGATAAAGAAGACCCAATATAAACTATAAGTCAGATAAAGGAAAAATTGAACACGAAGTTTTACAAGGGCTAAAAAAGAAAGTAGAGAAGAAATTGAAATCGAAAGAACTTCACTGGACTGATCTTCTTGATTAAAAGAACAACAGCAATCTTAGAACATTTTCCCCGTGTTGGTCCAGGCTCCTTTGTAGAATAGACCATCTGCCTTCCTTGCCAGGCAGCTCGTAAAAGGCGAGCATAAGCTCACCGTCACTAACACCATGGTGGTAGGACTAGGTGGTAGAGTTTAGCAGCGACTCGCCCGGATTGGTACCACCGCCTTACCTATTTCTGCCGCCATAACGTCATGACGTGTTCCGGTTCGGAGGGTAAGGTAGCCAGTAAACTTACTTTTGCTCGAGGCCTAACATCCCGGCCTCAGGTTGGCAACGCACCATTATCACCTTTGGTGTCTCTAGGCGGCGTGAATTTCTTAACATCAGGAAATCCGTCTGCTTGTTTGCCTTCCGATATAATAAAAAAAAAATAATAATAAGTGACAGATTATGAATATGTTAACTTACCTGCATACGCGCAGTGGTGACCACAGACCTGACATCAGGCACGACGGTGTCAGAGAATATCTCGTTGATGAGACGATGGTTTCTCAGGTACCGGGCGTACGCTACATGTTTCACTGACAACCCTTCGTCTTGATCTGAAAGAGGAACGTTTTAGTGTAGAAGGCGACGTGGATACTGGATATCTGCGCTTGATTGCTAGGATGTTTTTGGAGTTGAGGTGTGACGACCATACTTTTTTTGCGAAAGCGAACAAAGCACATAGCTTTTCTGATGGTAACAGACATCTGTGGCTCATAGACACCATAGCTAATATAAAAGCACTGTTATGTGGTCGGAGTGTCGCAAGACCTATTTTTGTCTTTTGTCTGTTGTCCTTTCAGACCATGACTCGAGTACTTTTAGCAAAAGGAATGGATAAGGTTAGTATTAATACTCCGATAGCACCTTATTTCAAGAGAACTTAAAATTAAATACCGGATTCAAATTTACATAGAATCAAGATTTGAGAGTAACCCTACTGATGTTAGTATAAATTATTAGAAATGTAACAAAAACAATTTCATCAGAACGATGTCAAAGTCAAAGTCGCAGGAATTTAAAACAGAAATATTAAAGTTTCTTTTTTTTTTTAGAAAATTGGAAAAACTCAATTTTCTTTTGTTGTCCGACCCGGGATTCGAACCCGGGACCTCCTGCAGTCAAGTCCAACAACTGAACCGCTAGACCACAGAGGCGATAAAAAAAAATGTTGCTCGGGATAGGATATGTGCCCGGTTGGCGATAGGCTTGTCACCTATCACATTGTGGGACTTAGTATCTTCGGCTAGTCGTGGGTACCCTGGTTGTGCCTCTGCCTAACTCTTCGGGGATAAGGGCGTGAAGATACTTTATATTAAAGTTTTGATCGTAAACTTTTAAACTATATATTATTCCAACGTTTAAAAAGGCTTGTAGTCTTTTATTTAAAGCTAAAACTATACCTTCCTCATCCTCCGCTGGCTGAATGTCAATTCTTCTATCTTGTTGCTGCTGTTCCTTTTGTGAGCTTCCCTTTTTACTAGAACTTTCCTCTTCTAAATTACCCACTGTGCGAAATAACTTTGTTTATATTATTTCTTAACCAGATAAAAGAAAAATAATATGCATGCAATATAAGAACATTTACGTTTTTTTATACAAATAAGTATCATCTTTTCATCTCAAACAAAGCAGTAAAGATACCAAGATTGTAAGGAAACCAAGAGTTCAGTGATGGTTTATTTTTTTTTGGATGATGTGACGTTTATTCTCATAAGATCGAGAACAATTTACTTGTATTATTAATTAACCTTCGTACTGTCCAATACCACGTAGGTTTTATCATATTAGAGGCCTGACTGCCAGCTTCGACTTGGCAACTTTCTTGGCTATCACCTTTGATGTCTGCAGGCGACGTGTACTTTTTACCGTCTGAAAACCCATCTGCTTGTTTACTTTCGTCATGATCACAAAATAAATAAAACTAATTGCGGATTATGAGTGTTAAGAAGTTATGTATAAAACATTTAAACATAGCAACAGACTAAAATATTTTACCAAATAAATAAAATTCATGAAGTTTATTTTAATAAGTTGTATAAGTTAAAAAAAATCATAACACCGCTTTACTCACCTTTGTGCTTATCACTGTCCTACTTTGGTTCAGATACCAGCCTTATGATGGCAACGTATTACCATTAGTGTCAATTAAAAACCAAAAAAGCTACAGAGAACATGCAAACAATTATATACCCTTACCGACAGCCTTGTTCTTGGCGGCAATGTATGCCAAATACGCTGGCGAGTTGTGGTACGCCTTCAGACTTTTCTCGTACTCCGACTACCAATGTGTATACCCGAGTGCATGTATGGGGTGATGTGCATGTGGACGAAAAACATGTTTAGGTGTGCGTGTTAGTCAAAACATGCACATGTAATTCAACATGTGCATCTAAATTATGATGAGGGTTATGCATTGTGAAATCAAGACAGGGTCTGCGACTATAAGGGTAGGTTTAGGGAGCAAAAACTGCGACAGTGCAAAAATATAACAAAAAACGCAGTGAAACTATTAGAGGACATTATCAACTCTGATTCATTATTTGTGATTGTGTCACTATAAAGTTTTGTTGATTCGACAATAAAATTAACGCTTTAAGAAGTGAAGCTGAATACAGAATAGGTTCATAGGAACGTTCTGCTTCCAGTTCACTTTCGCATATCTCTTGCATACTGTCGTAACATGAAGCAGTGTCGCAGAGTAGCCTCAGTTACATCGAAAGTCTGCCTTTACGCTCGGTACTCCGATCAATCTATAACCTGTTTTTTCATATCAGAGACTAAATTGAAAGATGTAAATGGCAAGTTTACAAATAATGATACCTGATTTATATGTATAGTGCTGCACAATGATACCATTTTTTAAAACGTAAGTTTATGTCGATTTTTCAAAATAGAAAAACAAAAATTTGTTTGATGGACCCTAAGAAACCCTAAATTTGTCAGGAATAACGCTGGATGCCATTTTACCCGACATCGTGAAAAGGGGAGGAAGTAACAATTTGTTCGATTTTCGACTCCTATATTTCTCTATGTATGTTTACTGTGTATTAATAGATTTTCTGGCATTTCAGAATCGGCTATAAAGATTTTTATTTAAAATACCTAGTGCACTTCAAAGGTAGCGTAACGTATTTAGAAGACAGAAATGCTAGGAATTATAATATACTTTAATAAATTAGAAAAAAGACAAGCCTATTGAGTTACTTTCGGAGGATCTTCTTAGTGAGTGGCCGCGTTCCAATCCGGGGGTAGTTTTTAGAATTATATAGAGGCGTCACAAGAATCTTGGAATAAAATAATTTGAATTTGAATTAGCAATATTGCCACCAAGTCTGGAAATCGATGAAAATACATAGTTTTTGGTGCAATTAGGTGAGATATTATTAAGGTAGTATTTAGCAATTTCGATTGTGATTAATTTTTAATTTTGGGTTTTTTTATATTTATACATTTTTCATAACATTTTGTGAAAATATAAATAAGAACATTTATTAACCTATAAGTATACCGTATTAATTTTGTTTAAATTCTTTATATTACTTTTGTTAAAATAGACACGTTCCAATTTTTTAGCGTATGTCATAAAAATCGGTAATAGATTTTATTAACATTTTCCGATAATGGCAAGTCACTATTTATGGATCGCAAAAAACTGACAACATTGCCAATGTCAATTTAGTCTCTTGAGATTAAAAAACAGGCTATACAAGAGTAGCAAAAACATGTGGATATAATATCTAATTTTACGAATTTTTTATTTATATTATTCACTACGAACATATTTCAGCATTATATTCCGTGTAAATAACGAGTAAGAATAGCAAAAAATTCCTAATAAAATTCTATTCGTTTCATTCAGTTACAAGATTTCGAAAACTATTACTTCTTGAATATTTTTCTCTTGTAGGTATATTTATATATCAAAGGATCAGCTGATCTATGATAATAATACACGAACATGTGCATATAACCCTGATGTGAAATTGGATGCTAATATCAATAGAATAGAATAGCACCATACTTCGTCTAATTTTAGATTTTATATTATGTATAGAAAAAAATCGAGTTTTATCAGTAAGTTGTAATTTGCTTCTTAGCTTATAAGTTTATAGTATAACCATTGTAAATTTTAATAAAACAATGTGTTTCATTTCGTACTTTTGTCATACCCGAGACCCTAGAAACTAATTAAGGAAATTACTAATAGAAAAGATTTGTTAATCAAAATATTGTACGGGCAGAACTGTCTTCTTCAAAATTTATGTAAGGTATGAGTTATTTAAACATGAACTATGATATAATGAACTGTAAACCAACATAAAATAATAAAACACATCATACACCACATAAGACATTATCACCATGACCCTTAAATTTCATGTGTCAAAGTTAACCACACCATATCAAAAACCAGTGAGTGACATGAAAGCAGTGATATATTGGAATGTCAACCGTTTGTTGATGGACCCCCTTTTAATATTATGTACCTCGACTTTTGTGCGCCATCCATTGTAAATAGGCGGGTGAAGACTGGTGTGCCTTTAGTAATTCTGTGTACTGCGCCTATTTTAATAAATAAATTTATCACTTCTTGTCCACATAGTCTAGTAAACGAGACTGTTTCCACGGCCTTAGCTATTTCTGAACCTCAGTGTATCGTAAACTTACAGAAGAGTTTTAAGACCTCTTCCTTAGGTGGGCAACGCATCTTTGATGTGCATACAGGCGACGTCTATTTTTTAACATCCGAAATTCCATCTGCTTCTTAAATATATATCAGAAAAATATAGTCGTGTAAACAATATCTTTTGACATTCAATGCTTGTCCTAATCGGTAATATAATTCGATCCTCGTGTATGGTCAGTGGCGTTAGGCCAAGGCGCTATCCCCAAACCAACGAGGCGATCAATTTATTTATTTGCATGAAACAGAGTAATATAATACAAATATCTTTGGTGTTCTTTTAGCCGTTGCAAATACATCATAAAAAAAATGTTAAACAATCTTATAAGAATTTCTTTCAGTTATATTATCTAAATTAGAATACAGACTATCCCCCTTACTAATAAAACTTACGCGCCCGTTGATCTGGTGTGTAACTTAACTTTTGTTAACAACAAATGAAGTTACACACCAGATCAACAGGCGCGTAAGTTTTATGGGGGTATTAATGTAAGAATACTTTTAGACTATTTTACTGAAGTAGGTTTTTAGTTTTACAAACTCATTCAACCGGTTTTGCTTTTGTTGCAATTTCAGGACCAAGTTAATGTTAAAAATTACTTCTAAAATTCTTACATTAATATTCTTAGCGCCAAGTATACAAGTCTTAAATATAATACTGACCTTCTCTGCTTCATATTCATCCACAAAGGCATATTTTTCCGTTTGTGGCAGATCCCGCCACATGCCCCCAATAATCCTGCCAATCTCCCATAGCTTTAGGTCAGGGTTTGCTGCCTTTACACTGTCCCAAACTCGCCGTGAATATCTCATGTATGGCATTAAAGGCTTCTCTGGGGCTTTCGGTGGTTTTGGTAGACCAACTCCCTGGTAACAATGTTTGGTTAGCGATTTGATTAATGAAGTGACGAGGTACCTAACCTGATTCGCCCTAGATGGGTAAACCGCCTAACTGCTTGGGGATGGCTGACATAGCGTCAATGCTCACCATTGTCGTGTTTCGATAAGAAGTGTTGTATATCCAACATTTGTATTACATCCTCAGGTTGACAATGCACTATTAACTTCTTAGGTGCTTATAAACAAGGATTCCCTTTGCTTATTCACCTTTAAATGTATAAAAATAACAAAACATTTTTTTTTAATTTCTCTAAAATGTATACTTCCAATTCGTTGAAGAATATGTAAGAATGAATATGTTTAAGGATGGATTATGCACATTAAAGACATTTTTAAAGACGCAGGTGTTTAAAAAAGGGCAGTGGAACACATCTTTAGTATTTTTCTTTATATGTCTGTACTCTGTATCCCAACTGCGATTCACGTAGAATCTACTGAACAGATTGTAACAAAATTTGGCAGGTACTCTGTGTTCCGAAGAAAGTTATAGGCTACTTTTTGTCTCGCTTAGTAAAGGTGTTTCCTTGGGAGAGGGGTAAAGGTCAAAATATAAACCGAGCTATAATTCGTTAACATATAGATTTTTTCCGATTTCAGTCATGTTTTTTTATTTGATAGGATATATTTTACAACTTATTATCTTCCACAGTCATCAATTTTCTAAGTGAGAAATTATAAACTTAAAACCTTCAGTACAAACGGTCTAACTTACTTTCGTAGCTTGAAACTCGGAATGTGCAGGAATATTTGAATGTGTAGGTCATCTTAAGTATATACTGCACACCAAGTTTCATACATCTATACTAATGTGATAAGTTGTAAATATATATGACTGGTTTCTTTGAGTTTGAGTGGTTTAAGTACTAAATGTTGGTAGCATCAAATTATTAAAAGTGATGCCAGTGGAGATTTTCGCTAGAAGCTGAAACTTCTAGAGAACTTGTATTCAAGTTTTATGATTGAAATATAACAGAATCCATGTTGGACCCTAACGTTAAACCACTTGTAAAAAACTAAAGTAAAAATTAGATCAGTATTGTTTGCACCAAGAGTATTTCTGTGAGGTCAAACCTAAACTGATAAACCGACAATCAAAGATTTAAAAAAATTAATTGCGCTCATCAACAGCCACTATCGTCGACTATTTTTGTTCATTACTAGATAGATACAGGTTTTCAGAATTTTATAAAATGCTAACAAAAAAATAAATTCAAATCTTACCCCACCAGCTCCCTTGCCGATCTTCTGCGGTGTGAACCCAGGGTGCGAATGTAAAGAGGATACAAAGGGGCTGGTCTTATCATCCTTGGTCTGCGCCTGACCGGAGCTCGCTGAGCCGGCGCGTCTTGCGCTTTCTGCACCGAAACGCGGCTGTGGTTGCCATCCGTACCCACCCTGGTATTGTGGGTGGTACTGGTATTGGTTATGGTGGGGCGGTGCATTCATACCGCCTTCAAGCCAAGCAGCGCGGCAATACAATGAAAGAAAAAACAAAAAGCGTAAGGGGATAGGACAGGAGAGGGCAGGGAAAATAATATGCACTAAATAGGGTTGCCAACTCTGAATGATTATGGGAAGATGCAAAATAAAATGAAAACAGCGTTACGTCATATCAGCTTTGCTTAAGAACAATCAACAAAAACAATCTTATGTTATTTACGGTTGGCAAACAGCATTCAATAAGTACTTACAACAAAAAACAAAAAAATTTTTGCAACTTAACTGTTAAATTTTAATAGTGTAATTCTCTTAAAAGTGTTCTAATTTTATTAGGAAATATCCGATTTAAGTGTAAAAAGTATTTTGTCAAAGAATTTCTGTGTTCATTACGTTATTATTTATTCCTATGTTTAAAATATTAACTTTTTATAGCAAATGTTAAAATTATATTTACAAGAAAGTTCACTGATAGTATCTAATTTAATTTGATACACAACCTATATAGAAAAATCAAATATTTCTAAAACAACATTATTTATCACTATAGTAAATCATTACGTGCCATTTAATAAAGATAATCTATCAGTGATAAATCTTGCACATATTTCATGTATAAATTAATGTTGTAGGATTGGCAACCCTAACTATTACTAAAAACGCACAGATTAGTGTGAGCAGTGAGTGAACAGAAATTTAGTAGGCTCTATAGCATAGTCTAACGGAACAGAAGTGATTGCGAGATGCTCGCGTGTACCCCATAGAACCTAGTTCCAAATAGATGAGTGTGGACAATTTTGAAAAAAATAATAATAATCAAATTATCGTATTACCTTTCATCATACCAAAACTCATTGGGGGCCCCGCAATCATGTAGTCTGTTTCAACATAACAAAACATGAAACAAAACCAACATAATAGAATGTAAGTGTAATGCGTAAATAATAAAAGAGAAAACAAAGTTTACAGATGCAAAATCGTTTGAAATAAAAGCAGAGAATGCGTCATGCTTGTCCGGCAAGACAGCGGTTAGATACCAGCATTACATAAATGTCATACTTGCATTTGCAAACAAGTGATTACATTTCAAGTAAACATTGCTATTGCTAAGTATACATCAGAGGGCCTACCATTACATCTTAGTGATATAATTTCAATAACATAATGTGTCAATGCAAAAAGACGACCTTGCATATACAACAAAGTCGCAGTTAGACATGGACAACAGTACTGAAATTCTACTTTAAGATGTCACAGTACAGGCCTTAATTCCAAGGATTCACACATGTTACTGGACACTTGAAGGCTTCAGTATATAATACAGCCACAATATACAAGATAATTCTTTAATTTAATAAAATAATGTACCTATTTAGATGACATTGTACTATATGGACAGTCAACTGGCCACTTTGCTCGAGTATGAACATTATTTAATCCTCCTGAAGGAAATGCTTAAAAAATTGGCACAAAAATGTATGTCATCATCTATCTCACAAATTGTCACTTTTTAGTCATTTCACTATACACTATATAGTGAATTGTCTAAACAACAAACATAAATCCTTAAACTTTCACATTTACAATAATTGAAACTAATTATAACATGTACAAACTTTCACATTTATGATATTAAAAAATATTAGAATTGAAACTGTATGTGCCACAGTGCAAGTTTTTTTTTAATTTGAAAACAATTATAGCATAATCTTAACCTGTACTTTGATATTAATGCATTTTCAAAGCTTAGTAAGGTTGTAATACTTATGGTATATTATACAGGTAGTAATACCTTCTGATCCTATTTTGTATCATAGGAAGTTTTTGAAACCATTGGCTATAAGGGGTCATTTCCTCCACTGATCCTCGACTGCAGCAGTGGTAGTGAGTCAAACAATGCAAAAATTTAACAAAAAGTTACAATATGTCTATGTTGGTATTGTCACTCCTATTTTTTGATTATTAGAATAATATTAAGAAACACACAAATTGGAGGTTAAGGTCATTGTCTGGGATAGTAATTTTTTTGCAAAAAAAAACTAATGTATGTATTTTCTCTCCAGACCAAAACTCAGCAAAGTTAAGCTTGAAATAAGGTTATACATTTACTTATATTATTTACATTCATCACTACTCTCCTTTCTACATTTTCGTTTTTCTTTATGTTTTGTTTTATGATAGTTTTGTGTACTTATATGTTTTAGGTAATAAATATTTTTTTATTATCTTATTGATAAAAATGAATACTAAGCACAAGGGTTTGTCTCATATTAAAGAATTATAAGTGTACAACAACATATGTGTCCTCCTTTAGTATTTCAACCGTCCAAGCTTGCAATGTCAGGTATCGTACTTTACTATTAATCAAGTTAGTATCTAACAACATTCTAACATTAAATCAAATAAAAGAACAGGCATTACTATTGCCTTAAAACTACAATTATAATCCTATATACTAATTTAAACAATAATGGAGTAATACAAACGCGGATTGCTTTGTGGGCTGGGCATCGACATGGCTGTATTTGGTTTGTACGTGTTTGGTGCTGCCATTACAGATTCTTCACAAATACTCCTGGAACAAAGTAATTTAAAGCAAATAACTACTGCCAGTCACTGTGAGTATTGCAAATGCTAATAAAATCCTACATAAATATTACACTTTTAATTTTGAATTTTTATTATTTTTTTTAGCTTTAGGCTAAATGCAAGACTCATAACAGACAAATGATGAGAATGTTGGATTAAGAATACATTTGTAGTTATTCCTAGTTAAAGGAACACTATGGCTTAGGTAGAAATGAAAGATGGAAATAGGAATCTTTCTTACCTATGGTTGGAATGTTGAAGTTTTCATGAAAGTTAACTACTCTGCCATAAACAACATATTTTATTTATTTTAATCGCCCTGATGATGCCTGAATGGCAGAACCAATTTATTAAAAAGTATAAAATAAATTGTAAAAATAAATGAGATATTTATATGTATGGTATCAAATATAATTTTCAAAAGAAGAACAAGTTTTGTCTTGTTTACGAAATTGGTGTATATGACTACTATACGTACATTAGATTTAGCTAAACGGATTTAGAAAGCCTATATAGTTGGAGGAACAACAGATATGCTGCACAGTCTGAGTGTATGATTGAGTAAATTTGAGAATTCACTATTATATTTAGTATTGTTTAAACCTTAATTATATACTAAGCTTCACTTTAAAATACCTGCTGCCAGAGGGACGGCTATAATTAAGCAAATTTTTAAGTAATAACTTGCTATCACTGTCACATGTATTTAATTACACACACAAAAACGTTATTAAAAGTTTTAGTTTGGATTTACCACTTCTAGTTTTTAAATAAAAAAAGTTGAAAACAAATTTAGGTTACCCAGTAATTTTCAGTTAAGAAGTATACACAAAGACTTACGTCATTAAACAAATGACCAAACTTACCAATTATACGACAGTGTCTATCGCAAAAGAACCATGAACTCAAATTCTTTTCGCAAAATCTAATATTTTTCTATTATTTTCTTTTTAGAGCGTCACTACAGACGCCATACTTGAAAGTTGACAATCAACCCAGTGCTCACGGGTGTAAATCTGTGGAATAAATCCTTCGACGGTGAGTCTATGGTACAAGATTAGATTTTGACAACATAGTTCTGACAGCAATTTCCCCTCCCACCCTTCCCTTGAAATTGCTAGCTTCAACACGTTTGCGGCTTGGCATAGTTGACAATTGTCAATTATTGTTTATTGCTGTTAAGTCTTGATCGAGTTCGTTTTGCGTTGATTTATTTCCGTAACATTCTCTCAAACTAAACCGGTAACACGAAATACATTGCATCATGTTTAACCGGTGCTGTGTTCTAGGTTGTGACAGTAGACGTAATATCGTCAAGTTGTTTCAATTTCCAAAGACTGAGATAGGACTCCACAAATGGTTAAAGTGTGTATCTGGCAGTGAATGTAAAAGTGTTGTTGAACTTCGCAAATTGTATGTTTGTGAAAAGCATTTTGAAAAGCGATTCATCACATCGAAATTGCGACTCCGTTACAATGCTTATCCAACTTTATTCACTGCTGACGAGATTGCTACAGGAATACCCGACGCGCCGGATACAGACACTAGTAAGGTTGACAATTTTTTATCACCTACCTAGTCCCAAGAGCCATAAAATACAGACGACATTAATACTTACTACCTGTATGATCAAACTCAAGTTTCGTCATTTTGTGTTGTTTAGTGTTAACTAGTTTAGTTGTAATATTTCTTCTTATCATTAAATCTGTGTGCTTGTTTGCCAATTATTGCTACAAAATTGTAATAAATACTTAGTATGACCTGTTGTTTACTTATAATATCTACTATCAGTTTATGTACAGAAACAGATTTGCAATCGCTTGTATATTTTTAATATTTAACATAAATAAATGTTTGATTTCAAAAAACCTTAATCCTAATATAGATCACAATTATCCTCGAATTGAGCACAATGATCATAATTCTTGCAAAAAAAGTGCTGATTTTATAGGTAAGAACTTGTATTAAAAGTGAGCTGTATATAATGTAGTTACTTTTGGCATTCTACATAATCATTTTGTTTTTTTGTTTCAGAAGAGAATGCCAGACCGTCTTGCTCTAGTACTTGCAAAACAAAATATTAGTATTGGAAACACACCCGATAAGAAAATGTACACTACACTAGTGTAAACTACTGTTAAAGAAAGGTTTTCTTGGTTGTCCCTTATCTAAAGCAATTAATTACTGTCATTAAACATAAAGGTCAGAATTATTATAAAATGTTTGACTTATTACCAACTACAGTGGAAGGGTAATTATGTTTTTTTTGTTTTGAATATGTGTTTAGGTTACAAAGCAGATATTTAAATAACATCCGATCCATATGTAGTATCTAGTATACATTTTTGTAATAACATCTATACCAATTGTTATGTACAAGACGTGTGCCATTGTATTATAAATTTTCACGCCCCATATCCTCGAAGGGGTTGGCAGAGGCACAACCAGGGCACCCATGACTAGCCAAAGATACTAAGTCCCATAATGTGATAGGTGGCAAGCCTATCGCTAACCAGGCATGTATCCAATCTTGAGCAACATTTTTTTTTATTATAAAAGTTGGAAAAACCAAGTTTTCTTTTTGTTGCTCGACCCCAGAAACGAACCTACGACTTCATGTAGTCAAGTCTAACACCTGGACTGCTAGGCTATGCCACCACAGACCGCACTAGACGAGACCACAGAGGTGTCGTAAGTGCGGCAGAGCAATTATGAAACTCCTAGCATTGCAGTTGTTCGTGGGCTTGGTAGTTTTCCTTCTTCTGGAATAAAAAAAATTAAAGCTATTTCTTATTTAAACATTTCTTGATTGTCCATTTCAATTATTTTTTAAATTTGTTATTATAATTTACCTAACAAAGTTTTATTATATTTCAGAAATGGCAAATACAGAGACATTATTATTTAATACAAAAGAAAATGCTGTAATAACGCAAAGTAAGGTTTTTATACCATATTCAAACAATTGAACCCATAATGATTTGACTACTCGATTAAGAATTAATTTTTGCTTTCAGATGTTTCTACACCAAAAAAGTTTAATAAACAAGTAGTGCGTAAAACCGCATTACTTACACCAAATTGCAGAAAATTATACAAAGAGTATAATAAGTGTAAAAGGAAATTGGAGTTTTGCAAAAAAGCTAAAAAATGTGCAATTTCATGTTCAAATGAAGAGTATTTAGAAAAAATGATGGAGAAAATTACACCTATTAGCAAAAAACTTATATGGATGCAAATCAGGCAATCCCAAAAAAAAGGTAAAGGAAGAAGATTTACAAATGAAGAAAAATTAATATGTCTGTCTATTTGTAAACAAAGTCCTAAATGTTATAACTTTTTGAAGAAAATATTTATATTGCCAAGTAAGACAACATTGTTTAAATTTATGTCCACCTTAAAAATTGAAGCAGGCATCAACCCTCATATATTTGAAGTTATAAGTAGAGAGGTAAATAAAAAATATTTTAATTAAATTTATTTTGGTGCAAAAAATATAATGTGTCACTTGGTATAAAAAATTGAAATTTATTTGTTTTTAGGTACATACTTGGGAAGAAAATAAAAAATTCTGTTCAATTCTGTTTGACGAAGTTTGCATCGAGCCTGGTTTAACATATAATAAGTATAAGGATGTTATTGAAGGATTTGTGGAATTAGACTCAAAGTTCAGCGACTTTGAAGACCATGCTCTAGTATTTATGCTTAGGGGAGCAATCCACAAATGGCAGCAACCTGTGGCATTTTACTTTTGTAAGGGACAAACATCAGCTGTGAAGCTGAAAAATATAATAAAGAATATTGTGGTTGCTGTGACTAACACCGGACTAAAACCTGTTGCACTTATCAGCGATCAATCTGCCCTAAGAAGTTTGCAAGATGAAACTAGAAGAGAGCAAATATTAGCTGAGGAACAAACTGGTATGTATATACATAGTTTATATAAAGTTTTAGTCAAACAAGTTAAATAACTAGTCTAGCCAAAAATTCTGGTAAAAAGCTAAGGATTAGCCGAATGCTTGTGTATCTTGCCATCCAAAGGTAAACTAAAACCATGTCTGTTGATGACAGTGAGAGATCCGGCCTGGAACAAACCAGGCCAATAATGCAGTCAAGGCCAGAATTCATCAAAATCCCATAGGAAAGCAGAAAATCCTTTTCAAAGAATTGACAATCCCACCGAGGACACTTTCTCAAATCATCAACCAAGAATTAGGTCTAGGGGTTAGAAACCTAAGGAAATCTTTTTTTAAGTTAAAATAAATCATGTTATAATTTCAGATACTATCATAATTGAACAATGTTGATTAAGTGAATATGACGCACCTCACTTAATCAAGGGTCTTCGAAATAACTTTTTGAATAGTGATATTAAAGTGGGAGAAAATATTGCAAGATGGAGCGACATAATAGAGGTCTACAAGACTGACTGCAAGCATGCAAACATTAGACTTCTACACAAATTAAATGATGAACATGTCATACCTGAAAAAATTAAAAAGATGAAGGTACATTATATTTTTAAATCTTTACAACATTTTCGTATATAATTACGTAACCGCGTAATAATATTATATAATCGCCGCTATGGTCGAGTGGTCAACGCGAAAGGTCCTTGGTTCGATTCCCGGGTCTGGCAAACTGTTCTATGACTTTTTCAGATTTTCTGCGTTGCCTGAGATTGGATTTGTGCCCGATTGGCGACACACTTGCGGCACGTCACATCCTAATATCGTATTAAAAAAGTATATTGTTGCAAATTTCTACTTGTCTAATGGCAAAATGCTAACGCGAATGCCAAAACCTAAATATATAAAAAATAATTACAAGAGGAAGGGTGGGAGGGGAAATAGCTGTCAGAACTACGACGTCAAAATCTAATCTTGTACCATAGACTCAACGTCGAAAGATTTATTCCACAGATTTACACCCGGGACAGCAATAGACATTAATTGACAAGTGTCAACTATGCCAAGCCGCAAACGTGTTGAAGTTAGCAATTTCAAGAGAAGGGTGGGAGGGGAAATAGCTGTCAGAACTATGTCGTCAAAATCTAATCTTGTACCATAGACTCAACGTCGAAGGATTTATTCCACAGATTTACACCCGTGGTGTACACAAGATGGCCGTCAAAACGTCAAATGAAAGTAAGGACGTTTCGTTCTACGTACTTTTGTATTCATTTTTAAAAAAATATATATAAATCCCAAAAATCCAGGTATTTGTGAAACTTAATCCCGAAAATTTTGACTGGTTGTCCGTGTTGGTCCGGGCTCCTTTGCAGAATAGACCATCTGCATTTCATGCCAGGCAGCTCGTAAAAGGCGAGCATACGCTTATCATCACTAACCCCGTGACATCTGACTAGGACCTCATAGATTCTACTATGTTTTTAGGAATAACAATTGATAAGAAATTGCAATGGGGCCCACACATTGATAAACTTGCAATTAGATTAAGCTCAGCAGCGTATTCTGTTAAGAAAATGAGACGATTAACTGATGTTGAAACCGCTAGGATGGTTTATTTTAGTTATTTTCACAGCATCATGTCGTATTCTGCTCTGGGGGAGTTCTGCCGAAGTCAATACTATATTTATTTTACAAAAGAGAGCCATAAGGGCAATTTATAACCTAGGCCCAAGAGTTTCCCTGAGAGAAAAATTCAAAGAAATCAAAATTCTAGCTTTAGCATCCCAGTATATCTTTGAAAATTTAATGTATGTTCACAGAAATTCAAGTTCATTTAAAAGAAATTGTGATATACAGTGTGTTAATACAAGGAATAAAAATAATCTTGCTGTGCATG
>NJDC01002324.1:0-11899 GCA_002245475.1 Calephelis virginiensis
ATAAATAATTAAAAATGTTATTAATTCGCGACGATTTAAGTTTAAAATCTTAAGTCATATACGTATACAAAAATGACAATTTTCCTCGATTTCCCTGGATTTTTTCCTTCTTTTCTTTCCTCGTTATCAGATTAAGTCACTGTAGCAATTGAATTAGCATAGGGCAGGTTAAATATTTGCTGAGTAATTGCGTTCAAACGTATAAAAAATATGCAGTCAGCTTGAAAAGAGTCCTTTTTAGAGTCGGTTAAAAAGTGCTGAACCGAATGTGATTTAATTTCGTAATTATCAACACTTTGTTCAGCTTTTTTGGCCTAATATCTCAATAGATTTTCGCGGTTTAACTAAAACTATACAAGTTTTTAGCCCGTGTTTTTCCGGGCTAAAAACTGCAGAATAGACGATCTGCCTTCTTGCCAGGCAGCTGATAAAAGGCGAGCATAGGCTTACCATCACTAACGCCGTGACATCTGACTAGGTGATAGAGGTTCGCAGCGACTCACCCGGATTGGTATCACCGCCTTACTTTTCCCCGCCGCCATAACGTCAGTGTTCCGTTGACGTGTTCCGGTTTCAAGGGTAAAGTAGCCGGTTAACTTACTTATGCTCGTGGCCTAACATCGCAGCCTCAGGTTGGCAACGCATCAACCATCTTTGGTGTCTCTAAGCGGCGTAAATATCCCACCATCAGGAAACCCGTCTGCTTGTTTGCTTTCTAATCATACAAAAAAACTGTACTCTGGTTCTCATGTGAATTTGAGGCACAAAAATGTTTTATTGAATCAGGTGTTACTTTGCGGAAATCCATTATAACGGATGTAAAATAAGCCTTTATTTTGCTAATTCCGCGTAAGCAATGTAACTGTTGTGGCAAATAATCCTCCAAACGATACAGAATGTGACAAGCCTAATTGACATTCCCACCACCCACCTCCGCGACCAGAACACGAATATAGGAAGAGCTCGGGAAACAATTGTCACGTTCTTTACATGTGACAACCCTACCTAAAGCTCCCACCTCCCACCCATCACAAATAGAGTCCGAACACGGGAAACAAAACCACTTGTCACGTCCTTCGCCAACTTTGTCGAAACACTCACCACAGAGAACACCAAATCGCACTCGACATACGTTTCGCCTCTAAACCGAGGCATCCTCAGGAATTCGACCGTATCGTACAAACGACGACACACGAGTGATTTGCCGCCGCCTCGATTGCGCTTTATATAGGCCAAACCCCCCCCCAATATCAATTATTCGTAACCGCTTCACGAATCGATTGTGGAATTCTGTGCAGTGTAACTGTTGTGGCAAATAATCCTCCAAACGACACAGAATGTGACAAGCCTAACTGACGTTCCCACCACCCACCAGAACATGAATATAGGAAGAGCTCGGGAAACAATATAAATTGTCACGTTCTTTACATGTGACAACCCTACCTAAAGTTGTGGGAACTTTCGTGTTTCGTGTTGTGGGAATCGATTCGTGAAGCGGTTACGAATAATTGATATTGGGGGATTTAGTCTATATAAATCGCGTGTTTGGACTCTATTTGTGATGGGTGGGAGGTGGGAGCTTTAGATAGGGTTGTCACATGTAAAGAACGTGACAATTTATATTGTTTCCCGAGGTCTTTCTATATTCGTGTTCTGGTCGCGGAGGTGGGTGGTGGGAACGTCAGTTAGGCTTGTCACATTCTGTGTCGTTTGGAGGATTATTTGCCACAACAATTACACAGCTTACGCGGAATTAGCAAAATAAAGGCTTATTTTACATCTGCACAAAAATGTGTTTGTATTACTGACACAATTTAGGTTTTCGTGAAGGAACTTCAGGCCGCGCGGTGAGGAACAGCTCGCTGAACGAATAGCCTCGAATTAATTAACACTGTGATTAATATCAACCTCTGATCTTTGGTATGTAATTAAAGTGATTAGTAGAAATAAAACGAGTTTTTTTGTTACTTGTTACTTGTGTATTATTAAAGAGCAATTAATTTGTGTTCAGTTTTTATGAAAGGCAAATAAGGTTTCCCTGATGGCACGATATATTCCTACTTTATAAATAACAAATATTTTAATAGTAACGGGGCATGTTAACTATGTTGTGTAAATTTCTCAACCGTCTACATACATTATTATCCAAATTGAATGCTACGTTGTCATAAAGGCGACTTATTTTCATCTCTGACCCGGTTTTCAAATCTGTATGGGTTTATGTCTCTCTCTCATTTTTTCGTCAGCTAGAGACAAAGTGTACGGTTTCTTAAAATTTCTTCTTTTCTTCTTAAAATAACATTTTGTAAAGTTTTATTTCTTGGTCACTAACAAGTTTTAGTGTAAATAAAAAAAATAATAAAAATAAAATAAAATATATTCACATAAATAAAGTTGGAGTGTTGGTTTCTAATACTAAAATAATCGCTTTTTACACAACATCGGTCCATCCGTGTCAGAGATTAGATTAACCAATTGACAGATAGACAAACAAAAACGTCAAAAAATGACACTCCCGCTCACTAATAAACTAACACGCACGCGCGCACGCACCCACGCACACATGGTACAAAAAAACGAAGGTAAAATATAATTAATATTCTTTAACAATTAACATTGTAGTTACCTACCAGTTAATTAATTAAATGATGAACATTCATTGATTATAAAATTTTATCAAATTAATTAAAATCTAACACGAAACAAAGAAATAAAAAAACTTAAAGAGTAATAATTTGTTGTGAAATCATATTTTTTAAGGTAGATGTGAAAACATAAAACAATTTCTAACAAGAAAAAAGATTGAATTAATTTAATAAAGTAAAAAAATGTAAATTAAAAATATTCTTACTACTAACAAATTTCATTCTAAAGTTTCATGTGGCCATCAATAAAATTTACTAACTTTCAACAAAGTTAGCTCACTATTTCAACCCCTTAGAAATGGAATTACCAAAAATCCTCTCTTAGTTCTTCTCTACACTCCTTTAGAAACCTCCATACCAAATTCAACTTTCTGCTCTGTAGTTTAGGCTATGCGTTGTCCGTCAGTTAGTAAGTTTTATTGATGATAATAAATAAATAAACATTCCTGGACAAAGTTACACAAATTGAATCTAACCCCAAAGTAAGCAAATTACATGCTTGTGTTATGGGCGGTTCCAGTACATACAGAAATACTTAAATAGATACCAGAATAAATTTAATAAACACCTAGACCCGGAAATGCAGACATCTAATGGATAGCGCCCGCTGTTGACAGAGCGGAGCGTGTCGGACCGGGGCGCATCACATTGCAAAGCCCACTTATGCGGGCCGGGACGCATCGCATCGGCGCTGATTTTGTAATTCAGTACCAAAATAGAGCAACGAAATAGAGAGGCTACTCGACCGTAAAATCGTCAAGTATGGAAAGTGGTGCCTCTTGTAGGTATCGTACTAAACTTTAACATTAAAATAGCATATTGCTCTTTTCTTAACAGTAATATCATGATCTTTGGTCACTGTGGGCCGCATCGCGGTATGCGCGCGGGGTGCCTCGCGGAAATCCGCCGCGGAAAAATCAGCGTCGAGGCTCCCGGGGCCAGTGGGCGTTGCTCTATTCAAAATGTATGCAAGCGATCGAGGCGGATTATTGCCTGGGTCCAACTGGGCGCTATCCTTAAATGTTTATCACACAAATGCCTGCCCCCGTTGGGAGTCGAACCCGATCCTCGCGGTTGGTCAGTGTAGTTAGGCGTGTTCGCTAGCCACTCGACCAACGAGCGGTCGAACGAAGATGATTTACTGATCATTTGATCTGCTGTGTGTTTAGAGCTTTTTTAGTTATTTGTTCTGAGTTTGTCTGTAAGCATACTATTTGTCACAAAATATACTCAGGTATCTATAGTTTATTGAATATTTGTATTGCACACATGTCTGTGCTTTTCCACGAATAGCTTTAATTAGATATTTTATGACAACCTTCGTCAGTTTTATTGCAATATCCTTATATGCTTACATGTCAATAATTTATGTATGACCTTTAAGATGCCGAAAAAGTTTATAAAATAAAATTATTTATGAATTAGCAATTAGTGAAAAAGTACAAACGTGTCATTGTTAAATAAATAAACACGAGTGTACAATTCTTTTGTAATGTTAAACGCATGGGATATGGACGTGAAGATACTTTTTTTGAAACGCGTTGTAAATTTTCTACGATACTAATAATAAAATTACTAGTAAGTAATAACTACTCGCCGACCTAGCGAACTTTTTTTGGATTATAGCATGGGTTTTCTCATTTCCCTGCATATTTTCCGGTTTTTCTTTATAAGATTTTTTTCATGACAATAACTAACACAACAAAATAAGAATTAGTCATATTGTTCTATCCGATCAGGCATGATGCGATTACTATAGGAAATGGGGATTCATTTTTATATGTTTAAAGATACTCATATAGACCGAACTGGCAAACTTTGTAACTGATTGACCTATTGCTATTGACAAAACTTTATTTTTCACGTATTTTTTCTATTTGGGTTAGAATTTTCCCGGACTTTCTCGATGTAAGAATCGTTCATAAGCTCAAACGATGCTAATTTATAGGTACGAAAAATAGTTAAGCTTGTCGAGTCGGTCGAGTAACGAGTTACGTCGTAGCAAAAATTTCTTTTTTTATACTTTTCCAAATGGCCCCTAAATCTAAGCTGAACCCTTTTTATTCCTTACTAACCGTTGCTTCGCTGACGTATTCAAATTATTTAACTCATCTACAGGAATTTAGATATCGGAATTAAAAGCGTAGTAGTCCATGTTCCTTTTCCAAGGTGTATTTTTTATCTAAGCTAAAATTCATTAAAATCGTTTCAACATTTCCTTGCAAATAACATACACTCTTTTGATTTTATAATTTTCAAAAGGAATGGTATGTGTTTTGTAAATTGTTAGTCTATGTGCGTGCGTGCGTGCGTGCGTGCGTGCGTGCGTGCTTTCGTGTGTGCGTACCATCACCTTAATTGTTCCTGTCATCATTAGGTCACTACGCCATTGTGATGTACCGAATTCAACGATAGGATAGCTGATAAACTGATGCAATCATTAAGATAAATGGATGCAACAGTTTTAAAATTCTAGCCTTGAGTTCGCAACTTCCAAACAACAATTTTCGTGTCTGAAAGAAACGTGATTTTTAGCATCAGAAAAGACATCTACAAGTTTGCCTTCCTAAGAATAAATAAATATTTTTGGACAAATATATTTGGACCCCAAAGTAAGCAAATTATATGTTTGTGTTATGGGTGTTAGTCAACGATTCTAATACATAGAAATACTTAAATACATAGATACAAGAATAAGTTTAATTAGCACCCAGACCCGAAAATGCAGACATCTAAACGTTCGTAAGATGTTCCTTAGATGTGAAAAAATATATTGATATATATAACATAAGGAAGGAAACGCAGTCTCGTTTATGTTAATATTTATTCATAATCTTGACCTCAAAGAATCACGCATAATTTGATATAAACTTTTAGCAGTTTCAGATAGTTTTGCCGTAACAGCATGACAAGGATTTTGGGTGACGTGTTTTGTATGATGATGGAATCTTGTTCATAGATTTTCCTTATTTTTGAGAACATGCTGACGTTATTCGTCCTGAATGTTTTTATAAAGTTTTATTACCAACCACCTAAAATTCCAATTATTTAACTAAAAAAAGGATTTTCATGCCCATATCCCCGAAGACCTAGTCAGAGGCACATCAGGGGTACTCACGACTAGCTTAAGATACTAAATCCCACAATATGATAGGTTGCAAGCCTATTGCCAACTGGGCACATATCCAATCCCGAGAAACATTTTTTCTTTTTGTTGTCTGACCCGGGGATCGAGCCTGGACCTCATAAAGTATACTTACTCAACATGACAGTAATATCCTTAGGCAGCACACCACTACGAACTATATACTATAGACAGCGTATATTACGGTCAGGAAACAATTCTGTATTTCTTTTTCTTCAATTTATAAAACAACAATATGTACATATTGTGTGTAAATTTTCAAAAATTTTGAAAGGAAGAAAAACTTCACCTCATGTTATATTGAATGAAATTTTCCGCAGTTTTTTTGTCTCTAATTATGTTAATAAGGTTAAAAGTCAAAAGTCGAAAAAAATATAGAAACTCTGCAACAATAGATGGTTCAACGACATATAGAAAGATTTTTTTTGTAGGCGAGGATGGTGAACTTTACGAGCCCGTAAACATGAGACAATGCTTAATAGTAAAGAGGTAGTACGTTTGGTGTCGTTTTTCTTTACGGCCCACCATTTAGTAATTTTAATGGTGATAGCTGCCTTTACCTGGTTTAATACATTTCTAATTTTAAATTTTCATTCACTGGGATAGAAATAAATCTGTACATGATAAAGTGGATAATGTACCTGAGACCTAAATATGTTATTCTTTGTTTAAGTTAGCGTTTTTTCATAGTACATTAAAAAAGCATACGACTCCCTTAGTGGTCTTAAGAGTCTGTGGACTATAGACCGTATAGTTGCATTGTTGTTTTGTGGTCGGGATGTTAGGACTATTGTGAAGGTCTATTGGCTTCCCTTCTTCTTACGGAAGAAGAAGGGAAGCCAATGCTTTCTTACGGGCAGGAACACACCACTGACACTACGTCGCCAGGAATAGGAAACGCGACCCTGTCTAGTCAAGTTCGGGACAGCACTTAGAAAAAAAGGATTTTGTTGGTGTTTCTGTTTGTGTAAAGTGACCAACACAGGAAGACAAGTGATCTATTCCACAAAGGGGAAACGTACGCGTACCTATAAGGACCAAATCACATGATTTCGAATGTCGTTCTCTTTCGAGTAACAACTAACAGTGGACCATAAATCAGAATAGAATAGAAAATATTTTTATTCACATTCACCTTACAAAAGGCATTTGAAGTTTATTGTAAAAGCGTATACATTGGCCCATGAAAGAATAACTAACTCTGTGGAGATGAGACACACATCATCGTTATACACGACGGGACATTCCTAGTATTTAAAAGTAGTAACTTCACACCCATATCCCCGAAAAGGTAGGCAGAGGCACAACCAGGGCACCCACGACTAGCCGAAGATGCTAAGTCCCACAATGTGATCGGTGGCAAGCCTATCGCCAACCGGGCATATATCCTATCCCGAGCAACATTTTTTTTTATTAGAAAATTGGAAAAACCCAATTTTTTTAGTTAACCCAATTCGTTTCGGACCCGGGGAGCTTTTTAACGTGCAGATCCCGTTGCAACCTTTTATCTATATATTGTGATTCCTAAGAACGTTGTGGAATCAACAAGGTCCAACTTGTTGCCATTAACTTGCACATCTTTTTCAAGTTGCCTTACATTTGGCATTAAAATTTTAATACATTTAGTTTTTTTTTGTTCAAAAAAAGATTATTTACATTGAACCAGTCTAGGATTTTTGAAATCGCATTTTTCGTTTCACAAACCACAAATCTAATGTATTTTCAATTTTTAATGACTTAAATGCTTTAACCATATCTTTTGCACAGACATATGAAAACAAGAAATTATTTTTACATTCAGTAACATATTGCTTCAGCAATATTTCTGCAGTATTAGGCGATGAGCTAAGGGGTTTGGTAGTGTCAGCTGCAATGTTGGTGAAGAATTTCTTAAACTCTGTAGCTACTTCAAATTCTCCTTTTATGTCTACATCATCAATCTTCAATTTATATTATTCATTATAAAATCTATTTTTCCTCGAACGATTTTCCATTAAAGAGGAATTATTATCTTAGTGATCATTCAAACATAAGATGCCTGTTTAGCTCAGACCAAATCACCTACAAATTTATCTATTTACGAAATTCATCAATAAAAAAGTTTATCAAAGATCACGCAAGCAGCATCAATTTGTTAATTTTCCTTTTTTTAAGTTTACTAGTTATCGTGTTACTAAATAACGAACAAGCAGGCGACTCATCAGGTTGTAGATAACTGTGCAGTGAAGCGCCTGGTAAAGTTAATACTATGATCTTGCATATTTCTGCTGCCTATTCCGTTTTGTGCTATAGAGTAGAGTAACTGGTAGATTTGCGTATCTATAAGCTACAGTTGTGTCCCACCATCGGGATAGCAATCTGCTTGTTTGCCATACCTTATCATTCAAAATGTATAAAAAAATTGATTCGGGCGACTAATAAATGACACCGAAACACATTTTTAGATCTTTATTCTATCTGTCTGTATGTACTGTGTCACAATGATTTTCGCCGAATTAGGTATAAAAATATATAAAATCAAAAGTAGGTATTCTACGTTCCTAAGCTTGCAGAATACTTTTTATTCCGCTCAGTAAAGGGGTTTCCGTTGGAAAGTCCACAATCAAAATATAAATTGGGCTATAATTCTGTAACGTGTAGTCAGATTTAATTTATTGTTCATTTCTGCCTTACAGATTGTCCGGTATTTCTTTTTCAGATCATAAGATTAATTATAGTTCAGAAATTACGGACATACCAACACTCAGTGTAAAATCCGGGATGTAGAGAAACATTTCTACGAATCTATGTATATGTATGATGACCTATCTTACATATACATAACATCTTCACGCTAAGTCCGCCTACTTGACAGGCAGAAAGTATAAAATGTAAAGTGAACAAAGTTTGCCGGGTCGGTTTGTTAGATGTGATAACATAAAAAACCTACTACATTATCGTCTCTGTTTTAAGATTCTTTAATGAAATACGTCTTCGTTTGCCTACTTTGATCGTTTGTAATTATACACAAAAAATATTTTTTACTGATACCTAATGTCTTCGTAAGTTCATTAACATTTGATGGAATCATCGTCAAGATTAGGTTCAATAGTCTTTACCTATGTGTCTTGTGTTTCTGTCACTAAGGTGAGACTTTTATTTTTGCTTTTTTTGTTTGCTCTGGGCAGTTGGTGAAACCCCATTTATGTATTTAAAATGCGTTGTGTATATAAGATACAGTTCAGTTTTAAATTATTGCGGGATTCGACTTTAAATAATTAACTGCTACTCTTCGACAAAATAATTAAAAAAACAGCGAAGTGGCAATGAAATAATTGGAGTCGGCTTTTTTATAGTGCAAACGCTATTATTGTATTATTATTGAATCATTATATGTACACTACATACTACACATTACTTATAAGCATTCACTTTTTATTGATTATTTAACGATTCCTATAATAAGTACGCCTTTTGTAAGATACTGAATTCCAGCCAACCCGGAGAACTTTGTTCACTTTGCACTAGATACTCTTTGCTAACCTAAAGAGGGACTTCGCTTGAAGATATTTATGTATTTGTAGAAATAACTTTAGACAATTGGTCAGGGCTTATTTTGGTTATTTAGTCATTTTATACTAAGTGTTGCTAAGTCTGTAATTTTTAAACTTCAAAACTTATGTGTTGAAATAAAAAATATGCTACAACCAGTACTTAAAAACAAAAACAAACAGCTCTCTCCTTATAGCAAAAGAAAATTATCGCCTATAGCACCACAGTTACTGGTAAGTGGTGTTGCACTATGGCATGGACGAGATGTTAGGCCATATGTGTAACTTTATTTTTAGGGCAATATATACAATCAAGTATAACCTCGTATTTTATATGGTAAGACATAACCAGCCTATAAATACCATTGATGTTATAGGTGCGTCGCTGTCCTGTGGCACGGTTGTAACCATATATGCTAACCTAACCAGAAGACCCGAACATGACATTGTTATTATGGCGGCAGAAATGTATGAGACAGAGGATCCCTACCTGGGCAAGTTGCTCTCTACCACAGGTCTTATTGATAATTAATGTCTCGTTTAAACCTTGATTACCTTTTACGAGCTGTCTAGCAGGACGAAAAATAGTATTTTCTACACAGAAAACTGGGAACAACATGGAAGACTGCAACAATAACTAACACGTCTACCTCTAGCACTCAAATGGTGGCGGTAGGAATAGGTAAGGGTGTAGGGGAGGGATCCGGGTGAGCGATCTCTACCACATAGTTATGAATGTATGTCTATCACTCTATCAGAATATAACTATTATTATAATCTAAATTACTAATTTACCACCAGCAGGCTATCTGATGCTGATGAATGCAGACGTACATGAAGGTTATTACTGCATCCATCAGGTATAGGAAGTGAAAAGTATAAATTCGTCTTTCATGATGTACTTTGAATGTTTCTGAGTCTTATTTACAGAATCTTATGGCAGAAAATAGTGTAAAAGTAATCAAGACGAAAGTTACAAGTTTATTGCAAAATTTGCATTATAAATTAAGCGCAGAAAAACTGCTGCAACAAACCGGATTTGATTTCGATAATTAGGTCATCTACCGACACAAAAATAAGTGTTTTTCTTGATTTCCTTCGGATTTCATTATGAGATTCAAACTTGTGAATGGAACTACCTCGGAAGTGCGCTCTTTCAAATACAAAAAGATTTTTTTAACTCTGTTCAGAATTACGGAGAAATTGATTAACAATTACTACACATTAAAAACTATTTGGGGGTCAAAAATTCTCCTTTTATCAAAGTCGGTCAAAAATGTATCTCATATTGTTATTTGTCCGTTTAATTTACACACCTATAGACACCATAGATGTTGTTGATGCGTTACTGGCTTGTGGCCGAGGAGTAATTATGGCCACAGACGTAAGGCGGTGGATTCCTGCCCGGCAATCTGCTACCAAAGATCTGGTAATATTCTATGACTAGTGCTTCCGACTATTTCTTTCGCCACAGCGTCATTGCTAATTTTTGTCGCTGTTTGCAAATATCAACTCTAGTATCACCTACCCTAGGCAATCATCACAGAACTAAATAGCCCAGCAGGAGTCAGAAGTTAGTTCTTTTCTTTTGTTGGCGTACACGTCTAGCTCCATCGATTAACCACGAGGCTCGGTTTCGATTCTTGTCCGGGGCAGAAATATTTTCTGTGATAAACATTTAGATGTCTGTGTTTCCGGGTCTGGGTGGGTTAATCAATTAATATTGGTATCTATGTATTTAAGAAATTCTGTACATTAGTATCGATAACTAATACTCATAATGTAAGCATATAATTTGCTTACTTTGGGGTTAGATCAAGTAGTATAATTTGTCCAAGGATATTTACTATTGGATTCTATACTTCTTATCGTCGGTGCTTGGTGGAATTCCATTCTTGATGCAATTTATTTAGAAACACTTGTACTTTCCACAATATATTTTTTTTTAGTTTTACTTTTTATTTATTTTATTTTTTATTTTTTAGTTGATATATAGCCCTGATGATGCTTGTATAGCGAAACCGGTTGGCTAAACCATAAAAATAAAAAAATATAAAATATATTGTGGAAAGTACAAGTGTTTCTAAATAAATTGCATCATATTTACTATTATTATAATTTCCTAGAAGTTCAAAGTTTATTAGCGTTTGATTTTAGCTTAGGTAGGTTTAATAGTTCTGTCATGTTGGTGATGGACAACTTGGCTATACCAGCTTTTTTAACGTATGGAAAATCCTCACTCGTGGCAGGCATCTTGCGATCTTGTGCAGAAGATCGATTGGATAGCCTCCACCGTGGCCTACCCAGGAATAGGAGGGGCTAAGTCCCCCTTCCGCCGCACCAACGTGGTCTCCTAAGCCTGCCTATGCAAGCTCCTCACAGTCTCCCACACCAGGGGCTCCACGCAGCCGTTGCCAACGATACCGCAAGTAATGCGTCAGCATGTACGCGCACTTGAAGCTTCCAGGGCGAGTTTGCTGCGAGGAAGTCCGGTATCCGCGTATTGCCTTCGTCGCGATGAACCGCTTCGGATGTCGTAGCAGGGTTTTCTTGGCACGTCTACCAGCTTTGAGATTGTA
>NJDC01002324.1:12136-28741 GCA_002245475.1 Calephelis virginiensis
ACTGTTGGAATGATTCGAAAAATTCTTTTACCATTAGAAGCCGAAATTATCCCTGATGAACATAGGTTGCTTTTTACTCTATACGAATACAATTTAAGTCCCTTACAGCGGAGGCAGATATTTTTAAGTATCAAATGTCACGATTCTTGTAGACCTGCCTAGCTTTCGCAGAAAAATTAATTACTTTATTTAATTATTTACAAATGTTGAGACAAATTATGCTAATTCATCTAAGCCCTAAGTAAATAGGTGACATACCTTTTAACAGTACAAGAATAATTACATTAACTAAATTGCTAGATTACCAACAGTGGGCTATGGTTGCTCCCGTGTTTTGCAGAATAGACCATCTGCCTTCCTGCCAGGAGCTCGTAAAAGGCGAGAATAGGCTTACTGTCACTAACAGCGTGACATCTGACTAGGTGGTAGAGTTTCGCAGCGACTCGCCCGGATTGGTACCACCGCCTTACCTATTCCTGCCGCCATAACGTCATGACGTGTTCGGAGGGCAAGGTAGCCGGTAAATTTACTTTTGCTCGAAGCCTAACATCCCGGCCTCAGGTTAGCAACGCACCATTACCACCTTTGGTGTTTCTGGGCGGCGTGAATTTCTTAGGTACCATCAGAAAATTCGTCTGCTTGTTTGCCTTCCAATATCAATAATATAAATATAAAAAATACATATAGTTACCTAATCCTTAAAGACCCAAATAAGCTACTTTTTTCCAAACATCCATCAACCCCTATCTTCAATGTTGACAATAACAATGGGATAAGAAAGTTTGTATGAAAATCTACTCCGGGTAAACAGCTACTTTCATTTATAAATTTATGATATCTGATTACAGTTCAAATTCAAACTTCAGGTTTTATAAGCGACTATCTGAAGGTTCCAGGATGCAGGTCTAATGCGTAATTCCAAGTTATTAGAGCATATGTTTGTTTGTCATTGCTTTAAAATTGTCTTGCCATTAACAGAATATGTTATTGGCGAAGTGTGCTCGCCTTGTACTAGCTCCGAGGCCGGCAGGAAGTTTGTCAATTCTTCTGTATTGTAACATTAGTATATCTCTAACGACGCATATTTTGCAAACACTAATTAAACAAATTAATTGTAGATAGAAAGCAAGAATTAAACAAATTAATTTAATTCCAAATTAAGCAAATTATGGGTTTAAGACACCGATAATAGTACACAGATAAAAATACTGAAATAGATAACAGAACAAATTTAATGAACACCAAGACAATTATGTTCATCACACAAATACCTGCCCCTATCGGCAATCGAACTCTAGCCTCACGATTGGTCGATGGAGTTAGGTGTGTACGCTAACCACTCGACCAGCGGGTCGCTCAACATATATTAATCTAAATACATATAAATAATGCATCACGTTGTTTGTTTCCGATGGACTCCTAAACTACTATCCAGATTTTAATCAAATTTGCAGACCGTTTGCTGTTGTATCCATCTTGAAAGATAGGATAATCTACATTTCAATTTAAAGCAAGTGAAACCGCGGCTAGCAGCTAGTATATTATATAAATGATGCGTCACATCGTTCGTCTGCGAAGGACTCCTAAACTACTATCCAGATTTTAATCAAATTTGAAGACCATTTGCTGTTGTATCCATCTTGAAAGATAGGATAGTCTACATTTCAATTTAAAGCTATGGTTGCCCCCGTGTTGGTCCGGGCTCCTTTGCAGAATAGACCATCTACCTTCCTGCCAGGCAGCTCGTAAAAGGCGAGCATAGGCTTACCATCTCTAACACCGTGACATCTGACTAGGTGGTAGAGTTTCGCAGCGACTCGCCCGGATTGGTACCATCGCCTTACCTAGTCATGACGTGTTCGGTTTTGGAGGGTAAGGTAGCCGGTAAGTTTACTTTTGCTCGAGGCCTAACATCCCGGCTTCAGGTTGGCAGCGCACCATTACTACCTTCGGTGTCTCTAGGCAGCGTGAATTTCTTACCATCAGGAAATCCGTCTGCTTGTTTGTCTTCCAGTATCATAAAAAAATACAAAGTATGCATCACGTTTTTTTGCCGCGATGGATTAATCTACTTAACCGATTTTAATCAAATTTAAAAACCATGTACAGTTTGTTCCAAAAAAACAATTAGATGTAAGCTTATATCAAATTATCGCGGGCGAAGCCGCGGTTAACACCTAGTATATTTTAAAACTTAGCGTTATTAAACTATTTTAGCACTGTTGTAAGGCAAAAACGAGAAACAATTTTTTGCTTATCCAACTATTTAATATTTATGACAAAACTCAAAGTGCAAAAAACTGCGAAATTACTTATGATAGCGATTAGTATGAAGTTTCATGGATCTATTAAGTTTTTTACGCGACAACCGGTGGTTAATTTAACAATGTAATATACGTATAAGTTACCAGGATGTTAGTCCTAATATGAAACTCAACGGCTACTCTACTCTTCGAACACTGTAGAACCCATATACTGTCAAAGTGGCGGCAGGAGTCGGCAATCTCATACTCTCTTAAGGCCAATGTTAATAATGTATCTCTACAGATGGATTTTAAGCAATCTAGATAGCTGCGTATCCACCGGCCTATCCTATACCTAATTAACATATTTATCCTGTCCACAGATATGTTATTGGCAAGCGATAACATAAAAATCGATCATAATATTAATCTTAGACAACAAGTTTTGGATTAGGATTGATTATTAATATTGGCCGTTAGTAGGTATGGTGGTAGATAACTTACTGCAGGAAGTTGCAGCACTCTACCTATACCTGTGGTCTTAGTAGTAATAACCCTATGCTTAATTTTCACAAGCTGACAGATAGAGGTGGGTGATCTGTCTACACAGAGGACCATCACGAAGTTTTTTTACAAACATGGTGGGATATGTATAAAATAAGACATTGCAGTCATAATTTTTACGTAAGCATTGCTTGAATTTATTTAGTAGAAGATTTCTAATATTAACTAGGATCCGGTTAGAAACTTTCACTGGTCATTGAAATTTATCTAAATATATTATACGCTTTAAGTTTTACAATTCTTTATTCTGTGCTGGTCTAAAACGTGTTAACCCTGACGAAAAGAGAGGAGTGTTATAAATTTGCAATTTACTTGCACAAAAAGGTGTTGCAACTTACAACACCTCTCGTTTTCCGTCAGGGGTTAATAAAACCCCCTATTCTGGGTCGGAGGTTGAAGTAACACGTTACAATTGCTTAGAAGCCACGACTCCTCAGATAGACACACGCATACACACAAATAAATCAAACTCATAGCACCTCTCTAGTGTTAGATCTCACATATGTTCAAAATTGAAAGAAATACCCGTATTCTGTAAGATTCTGACGAATGAGCTTCAAATCAGTGGATGACCTTGAACGTCTAGACGGATTTCCATAAACTACAGCTGAGAATCATCTCGATCACATCAGCTTTAAAAAAACATTTAAATCTATATAATTAAGAAGTACGTAGACAAAAACGCACAAACACACGTCAAACTTATAACACCCCTCGTTTCGCGTTGGAGGGTAAAAACGATTACCATTAGCGTCAAGGCATGATAAGCCAATAATTACACATTCCTAGTCGCCCAGTGGCCTTGGATGAACTACTGCTCTTAATTTATTGTGGTAACATTGCGAATTGCAAAACAAGCATTTCGCGCCCTTTAAGGAAAGAAACACAAGATGGTTGTCTATTATTAATAATGGAGATATCATCTGTCATAGATAAGTTGCTTACGTACTCGTAAAGTATAAATCATAGTCCAAATTGCGTACGAATACTTTTGTTACCTTCAACAAGAATATGACTGAAAATAATTATGTTACTGAGTTTATTAATCCCTAATATCATAAATGCGTGCATATGTACGTTGTGTATCTTTTTAGTTCAAGTTATTTTGATGTATTTGTAATTTCCCTGTATTTGGTGCACAATAGAGAGTTATTGTATTGTATTGTATTGTATTGTACTGTACGTTCTGTTTTCCAAGAATTTTAGTTTTTGAAAGACATAGGCTCTATAACCTATATTTTAACATGCTATCGGGAGAGAACTCTTAAAATTTTAATATGTAACAAACCGCCAGGCACCAACTAATTAGATTTATTATTTTTGATGTAGCTGCGGAAGAGTGAATTCTAAACATTGAAAATTAAAAAAAAAAATAGATGCACGCGACTGGAAATTGACAGCAGAACACATTTTTAGAATTTTTGTCTATAATTAATGGCCTATGTGGTCTAGCGGTTCAGGTGTTGGACTTGACTGAATGAGGTTCCGGGTTCGAATCCTGGGTCGGGCAACCAAAAGAAAAGCTGGGTTTTCCAATTTTCTATTAAAAAAAGGTTGCTCGGGATTGGATATGTGCACGGTTGGCATAGCCTTGCCACCTATTACATTATGGGACTTGTGTCTTCTGAAGATGGTTGTGCCTCTGCCTACCTCTTCGGGGATATGGGCGTGAAGATACTTTTTTCTATCTGTCTGTATCCCGATCGCAATTCACGCCGAATCTACTAAACCGATCATATTAAATTTACAGGTATTTAAATTTCACAGGTAGAGATACTCTATTTTCCGAGGATGATTGAAGGCTGTTTATTAAAAGGGTTTCTCTGGGAGACGGGTAAAATTAAAAAAAAATCAAAAACAATTTAAAAAAAATACATTAACACGTAGTCCGATTTTATATAATCTTAATTTTTTTTGTACATATTTTTCCAAGTCATAGGTTTTTAGTTTAGAATTTACAGACATAACAATACTCAGTACAAATTGATTAATATAATCCCTGCAGTATGAAGTCGCGGGTACAGCTAGTCATAAATAAAATCTTAATTGTTTTCTTCCAAGGTTAAGTCATACAAATGTTAATTGTATAAAATAAACGTTAAATAACTAAACACAATGTTATACATGGAGTCAAAAGTCCAAATTTAGCTGACCAAATTCATGACTCGATACATATAATGGTATAATAAATAATTTCAACCGTCTCGTTGATCGAGTGGCTAGCGTACACGCCTAACTACACCGATGAACCTAAGGCTCGGGTTCGATTCCTGACGGGGGCAGGCATTAGTGTGATAACATTTAGATGTCTGCATTTCCAGGTCTGGGTGTTTATTAAATTTATTCTGGTATCTATTTAAGTATTGCTATGTATTTGTACTGTTGACTAACACCCATAGCACAAGCATATAATATGCTTACTTTGCGGTTAGATTCAATTTGTCCAGAGATATTATTTCTTATCAGATTCAATATTCATTACTTCTCGTTATCAGGCTCCATACACCAAAAAAACACAGTTTCCTCCAAGCCACTTTTCTGTGTATTTCTTCTTTTATGTGTAGGGCCGGGTCTCCTCCGCGCAATAGGTAGACCATCTGCCTCCCAGCCTCGAAGCTCATAAGAGTAGAGCATAACTAGAATGTGTTAAGACAAACAAGACCACTGGCGTTAGAGTGCTGTGCAATAAATTGCCCAGGTAGCATTACCGTCTAACATATTCCTGGCGTAATAGTCACTGCATGACACTATCGTATTTCAGTCCAAAGGTAAGTAGCTGGTGTACTTGCACATCAGACCTAAAACCTCAGCCACGGAAGAGCGACGCACCTGCAACATCTGTGACGTCTATAAGATAATTTTCTCTTACCATCAGGAGAGCCGTGTCTTGTTCGCTGTCTTATTCCTCAAAACAATTCTTAACTCTCCAAATGAATAGCTTTAACCTGTTCTTTCAGTAGTTATCGACGTCCGGTGGCAGATTTCGAAAGCCCCACGTCCGCTGATCTAGTAATATAGGTCAGTAAAATATTCCACTAATGTAGTTGGTGGTAAAATGCTGTGCAGCTGCTGGCTCGATTGTTATCACCACCTTATCTATTATTGCGACCATAGTTTTGGTGCATTTGGTCCATGCAGGATGGAGGTTAAGCGGTTGACTTGTGCACTTGGATCCTTGTAACTGGTAGCGATGAAATGAGCGAAATAATTGGTGTCTAGACGGTGGATATTTCTTTCCATCAGAAGCAACGAAGGATTGAAAGTTTCTGACCCTCCCGCTACTTCACTTAAATATATATTTAAATCTATACTTATTGGTATGCAACGAACTATAGTATTTTGAAACCAAAAAATTCTACACGTGTGACTCTATGTCGAAATTTGGTTTGTGATGGAGGTGTTTAACAATAGTTCTCATACTCTGATGCTTTCGGGTAACTCCCCCCTGGACTCCCTTTCTATAAAGTTGTCTTTCATTTTAGGGTGAACGTCCATAAGCTGAAAATCGATGTCGATAGTATTTATGTTTGCCCTTCGAGCCGGCGTCGAATGTGCGTTTACTAGACTAATCCGTAGTCGGCTTGTATGTGTACTGGGTGCAGGACGCCGACCCACAGATAACATTTTATGACGTGACAAAGTGATTATTTTTGTTTATTTTGTTTTTTTTGTGTTTGACGCAAAGAACTGCACTAACCAGTTTCCTGTAAGTAAATTTCTTATTTAACTTTTATAGACATAGTGGATATGAATTAAACTGATATTGTTTTGTTTATTTTGTTTAAACGTAATTGTTTACTTTAAAAAAAACTGGTTATTTAATTTAATACACTTTAGAAATGCTATGATAATTGTAATGTTATTTTGAAATTAAAAAATATTATAACCTGAAAAAAATGTTTTTACAAAATCTTTCTTTTTTCGTTTCCGAAAAGCTAACTTATATTCTTATCCCCGTAGGATAGAGATGTTAGATATTTATTAACAGACCATGTTTTTGTTTTTAAATGTTAAGTTTGCATTTTGTTTTTAATATATCTAAAAATACAAAAATATTTTCAAACTATTTACATTCCGTGATTTGATAAATCACTAGTGTTTTTGTATTTATTTTTATTTATACATTATGCCTACTCATTTTCAAACTTGGTATTGCCGTGTTTGTAGTTTTATTTCGTAATTAATCTTTCTCATTAGAACTTTGAAGTGATCGTGATCATAATTAATAACATCCTCCGTGTTTCCGTCTACTTCCGTACGTAATTTCGTAATTATCGAGTCAGGTACTGCTCAGCACACTCAGGCAGGATATCAGCCCAAACATTGAAATATTTTTAATTTCTGTTCTTATAGGAAGATTGTTATCATTATTAATACTAATTACTATTATCAATGACATATATTATAATGACATATATTGTGTCGCCTCTGTGGTCTAGCGGTCTGGGTGTTGGAATTGACTGCATGAGGTCCCGGGTTCGAATCCCGGGTCGGCCAACAAAAAGAAAATTGGATTTTTCCAATTTTCTAATAAAAAATCTTGGTCAGGATTGGAAATGTGCCCGGCTGGCGATAGGCTTGCCACCTATCACATTGTGGGACATGGTGTCTTCGGCTAGTCGTGAGTGCTCTGGTTGTGCTTCTGCCTACCTCGGGGATATGGGTGTGAAGATAAAAAAATGACTTTTATTGAATTTAATTAATTTTAAGATGTGAAAGACAATCAATAATTGAAGGTTTTAAACCGAACTCGTTCAGTGAGGTAAGTGGCATTGAACTTTCGTTGTAAGGAATTCTGGTTATGTTTAGATTGAGAAACATCTTTTACCCGAGTTGGTTATTCATTCGTCAGGAATACATTAGTATTGGTAATTTCTAATGAATTAAACATTACATACGACTACATAGTGCAATACTTCTAGACAAATGATTTTCAGGACTTTGTACATGACAGGAGTTAATGTAAGAATTAGGTCGATTTTTATAATGTGATAAAAAAATAGGTTTTGTAAACTTAATGATTTTTGAACCAGCTACTATGAACCTGCTTGTCCGGATTTGTATCATTGCCTTACTTATCCTTACCGCCTTAGCATCAGTGCTCGCTAATGTCGTGATTCATGTTAGGTGCTAGGGTGAGTGGCAGATTTTCTTTAGCTGCCTACGTTCCCGGCTTTGGTTTCACTTAATATATATTGGGTTTGACAATTTTTTTCTTTATTTATTTTTGAATATCAGGGAAATTAAAGTTGTTTTTTTTGTAGTTTTACTGCATTATAATACGTTATACTGTTTATTTGAATATTTTTTTTTATACTAGCAAGACAAGCAACCAGGCGGAATTCATGACAGTAAACGTGTATATACTATACGCGGCACAAAAGACGGTGTTCTGACAATATGAGGCTAAGATAGCCTTTTGCCGGCGACTCTACCCTCCAAACAGCCGACAATAACGAGAACGGTTGTCATAGTGGCAATATGTGGGGTTGACCTCATATTGAAGAGGTGTTGAAAAATGAAGTCTGACTGTACTGACAACCACAGTTGACAGTTAATTAGAGTTGACAGTAGTCTGACAGTAGTTACTTTAGTTTTACTATGTTAAAAACTGTTAGTAGTTGTTATTTTGCTAGTATCACCATTAATATAAAATTGATAGATTTGTTTGTCTCCTAATTTATTGTTTGAAACTATTAAACCGATTAAAACATAATTACAATTAACATTTAGATAATGGTTGTTGTCTCCTATCACCAATATCTTGACCATCATTAGATGTACCAATAAATTAATGACTACATATATTTTGTCTCTAGAGAAATCCATTTCATGAATCAATAAGTATAAAAGAAAGTGATGTTATTTACACTATTTACAAATCAAACACGGCTAAAAATTTATGGAGAGGTAGCTTAGATATAGGATACTTTTTATCCCGTTTGACTTTGATGAAACTAGAAAAAACAACATTTTAATTTCCGTTTGGAACGAAGTTCGCCGGAACAGCTAATTTTATTTATTATAGATGGTAAGGAAGTTTCAAGTTGGGGTTGTTAGCTATTTCTAATCTATTGAGAAAAGGCCGTGTAAAGAAAAGTGTTTTTGTCAATTTAATTAAACACTGAATATTTTATGTTTTTAATTAATTATACTAGAAAAACTTGGTTAGGTTTTTGCTTTCATAATCTTTTTTTAATTTCTTTTAAAATAGTTTCTATCGCTTTTCTTTCTCACTTGGCAGTCCAAAAACTGCAGTCGGGTAAGATAATGATCTGACAGGACATTAATTGTTACTTATAAACAAACAGAATAATATAGTTACCCACCCACCAAGTATAAAAATTGAAATTGTTAATGTGATATATTTTTTGTTAATAAGTACCGTATTGTGTTAAAAAGATTTGCGTTTTCTATTATTAATCGGTCGGCCAATAGACTTTATTTACTGAACATAACGTCTTAAAGAAAAGAGTAAATACAACTTAACTAAGTTCAGCATGCGGTCATCGATCCCAGATCTCAGACCCACAATGCTTTTGAAAAATCTCGGAATTCCCTAAAGTTAAAATACCAGTACGTTTTTTTATGTACAAGTACATTGTTTCAAAAAATAGCAAACACAAAATTTTGTTTTCTAAGTAAACTGTTATTAATTTTTACACGTTTTTATCAAAATCGACGTAATATTTTTTATAAATAAATACATAATTTGTATCACTGTCGAATGAGTTCTAGCCTGCAGGAATAGTATATAGTTTAAAAAAAATATTGATTCACAGACAGTTTATTCTGCATTTTGCAGACAGACAATTCTGCATCGAATTTTATATCTAATCCATACACATACACAAATAGACAGTTTTTCGCATTTAGAACATTAGATAAATGCGAAAGTCTAACTGTTAATATGTGTGTCTGTCTGCTATTTCACGGCGAAACTGTTAAACTGATTATGATGAAATTTGATATTTTTTATGGTCTTGGAAGGCAAACAAGCAGACGGATTTCCTGATGGTAAGAAATTCACGCTGCCTACCAACAAAGGTAGTAATGGTGCGTTGCAAAAACGAGTTGCCAAGGTCGGCAACGCACCATGCGTTAGCAACCTTAGGCCAGGATATTAGGCCTAGAGCAAAAGTAAGTTTACAGTTGATATCTATATATCAAAATATTTGAGTTCAAACATGGCAATGTTTTTTTTAAAAACTTAACCCCCAGAGGACTAGGTATCACATAGGGAATTAAAGTTAGTATAAAAATAGTAACCATTCTACACTGAGGAAGTTGCGGGCTAGCAACTAGTTGTATATAAATATTTAAACAACACAACTTATTTAAGCAGGAAAATAGTTACAGGTACACACATAACTACAACCAATTTACTTGGGTAATTACTGTATTTTGCGAATAAACGTACCAGTTGATTAAAAAGTGTTAGATCTTTGTTGGTTTCGTGCTAAAACCAGCTAGACCAGGTCAGCGACAACTGCACCGAGTTTTGTTTTGTTTCGCTCAATGCGGTATCTCACATACATATACATGAATATCTTAATGCCAAGTCCCTTATGAGGTAGGTAGGGAATATCGGGTTCCGAATCTCAGGATCTTGGCATAAATGTCTGGTTTCATTCACAATCATTACCCTCACAACCTTATTAAAAATTACCCTTATCATACAAATACACCGGTTTTGGAAACTCTGGATTTGGAAAATATTTCGACTGATTTAATTGTAAAATGTCAACCTATATCTCCCCATGCACCTACACCCATTCACATTTGAATTGTATATCTGCTTTGTCAATCTTTCATCTGTCATTCTTTATACATCACCGAACCAGTAGAGCATAATAGAGCCACATAGAGCACTCCATTCTTCCTCGGATTTAAATGGTACGAATGCACCACAGATGTCACGTAGCACTCTCATTGAGATAGAATTTATCCTACTCTCGTGCTTTTTCTGACATACCCAACTCTCACTTCCATACAACAACGTTGGGATACGCACAGAATTATGCAAAGTGAATCTAGCAGTGTCTTATATAAGCATTGTCTTAGTCTTACACTGTTCAATACACACTCTCTCCTTTCCACATCCGCAGGGTACCTTCAATCCTTGCTGAAATTCATTCACTTGATCCAGCTCTATACCATCAAATAAAATTCTTACATCCATTCTGGCTACGTCTCTTTCAAACATTATTACTTTGGTTTTGATCGCATTTAAATGTAAGCCTCTACCTTCCAGTAAAACTGTGGCCATTATTTTCAGCTCAGATAGTGTAAAACCCAAATGTACAGCATAGTTTGCATAAAGCAGTTCACCATTGGATCACGCATACACTTTCCTATATTAGTTGATCTTAATCTTCGGAGACATTTGTCAAAACATAAAATTAATAAGAGTGCTGACAATACACAGCCTTGTTTGACTCCAATGTTAACATTTAACCATGGCGATATGTTGCCGTCCACCCTCACACATGCTTTACAATCTAAATACATACCTGACTGTAAAGAACGTTGCAGGGACCCATTTATCCTATATTCTGGAAAATGTCCCAAAGTTTCTTAAGTACAACACTATCAAACGCTTTTTCGAGATCTACAAAACCACAGAAAACCTTCTGGCCCACAGCCAGTTGCTTCTCTACGTTGTTGCGTAGCGGACACCTGATTCGTATTCATTTTTTTCTTACATCTTCTAGACCTAAAACCCACAAAATTCCATCGGATATCCCTTGCGTTCTCCTTCTCAGATGTAACCACATCAACTCCTGCAGACTTACTATATTTCAAACTTCTAATCGCCCATTCAACTTCTTCCATCATACTGTTATCACATGCTTTCTGAGTCATTTGAGTAGTCAAATCCAAAGTCAGTTTCCTGTGCATGTTCATAAAACTCACTCCACCATTTTAACACGTCATGTGCGCTGCTGCGCCATCGGGGAGGTGAGCGTCTTCGGGCTTGGCTTAACGGGTAGCGGCCCCCATCCTGCATCTGCCTCTTTTCGCACCGACGCAGACGAAGGCAGATCGGTACGCATCGCCTCCAAGGAACACCATAACCAGCTCTGTGGTAATATTTCGGGCCAGAATTGTAGTCTAATGGACGCGCAGAGGTTGCGACGTGCACAAAACTGGCCAACGACGGCTTTTTCTATTTAATTATTTGTGTGGGCGTTCTTATAGGTATATAATTTAGCATTATGCGGAATACACACGAATTTCATATAAATTTACATAAATTAAAAAAAAGTAATGGCCCTAAAATACTACCTTGTGTACACCGCAGTTATTAAGAAGATAATTCGAAGTACAAATTTTCTTACGGATACCGCATATTTTTGATATTTGAACACACTGTGTCCTGTTTTCTAAGTAGTTTTTTAAACATTTTAATTATTTACCTCTTATGCCATATTTTCAAGTTTATTTAATAAAATTTTATGTGAAACAAAATTAAATGCTTTACTCATATCTAAAAACACAGAGAGTGGATACCTTTTATTATTAAGACAATCAGTTACGTTTTTTACCAAATCAAAACATGCATATACTGTAGATCTCCTTTCCTAAATCCATGTTGACTATTTTTTAATATCTTAAAATCAAGTAAGTAACCGTAAAGTTTTTCATATATAATATTCTCAAATGTTTTTGAAATAACTGGAATTAAAGTTATGGGTCTATAATTACTTATATTACAAGTATCCCCCTTTTTAAATAAGAGTTTCACAAAAGACTTTTTTAAGCGCTCAGGATATTTCCCTTCCAAGAATGATAAGTTCTTTATAACATATTAGTTATAGTATATTATGTACTAGTTATAGTATATGGTGTATATAGTATATTTTAAACATATTAGTCGATTTCTTCGTCACTTACAAGCATATTTTAAAAATAGCATTTTCCTTAAAAGACTACTTACCATACCATAGACTTACAGTGGTCCCATGGGCACCATGCCAGGATTTTATATTGGAATCTAAAGGAAACTGAAAAAAAAACCTCAATCATATTGAAATTATAGTCGGTTTTTATTAATTTTACTGCGTTTGAATCACAAAGTTCTAGAGTTCAACAATTAATTAAATTGATATAATTATACAATTTCAACTGTCTTCTAGTAAATTGCGACGTGCAAATTACACGATGATTTCTTGAATCCCGTATCATAACAATAACCACTTTATTCCAATACTCGTATTCCACCCGCGACTTCGTCCATTTGGTCTCTAAAGCTCTAGATTTTTGTGTCACGAGATATCGCACCGTGAAGAAGTATAACCTGGTGTATATAACGGAATATAATATTTTACGTCCAACCGTTTTGTTTTCTTTTATCTTTTAATTTTTTATTTTAAACTATCTTTTTGTGAATATTGCACCGTATTTCTATAAAACTTAAAGAAAATCCATTAATAAATATAATAACCTGAAGAGTTAAACTTCTGAAAGTAATTGTTTTGTATGTATGTACAAAATTTTCACATTGTTTTTAATGATAATGGAAGGCAAACAAGCAGACTGATTTCCTGATGGTAAGAAGTTCACGCCACCTAGAGACGCCAAACCAAACCAACCAAAATGCCAACCTTACTCCGGGATGTTAGACCTCGAGCAAAAGGAAGTTTAACGGATACCTTACCTACCTACCTTACCGGTGACGTTATGGCGTCAGGAATAGGAAAGGCGGTGGTACTCATCCGGGCGAGTCGCTGTGAAACTCTACGACCTATTCAGATGTCACGGTGCTAGTGATGGTAAGCCTGTGCTCACCTTTTACGTGCTGCCTGGCAGAGTAAGGTAGATGGTCTAATCTGCTATGGAGCCAGGACCAACACGTAACGTAATCTCATTAAAAGAAAATTTCACAAACTTTGACCCCTTAGGGTAATTAAAGAGTCTGTATTTCCAAAATCCTGACGCTTCTGTACGTCTCACAAAAATGTCCATCTGTTTAGTACCGCATAACAAAACTACCAGTTTAATAATAATGTAACTTGCATATCAACTAAGGTACATTATGCACTATCATAACCAGCCGTGCTTACGTAAATTGTGCATCTAGCTTTATGTAATAGGAGTGCATAACTGAAGTAAATACACTAAACTCACGCTGTGTGTCTATACATAACACAAAATAGTTATTTAAACTCTCGTCGCCATGTTGTTTCTATGTGACCGCCTCGTTGGTCGACTGGCTAGCCTACGGGGGTAACTCCGCCGACCAACCTCGAAGATCGGATTCGATTCCCGATGAGGGCAGGCATTTGTGTGATTAATATTTAGATGCCTGCATTTCTGGGTCTGGGTGTTAGTTAGATTTATTCTGGTATATATCTGAGCACTTCTATGTATTACAATCTTTATGTTGACTAACAGACTTAGCACAAATTTGCTTACTTTGGGGATAGATTAAATTTGTGTAACTTGTCCAGTGGATATGGGATATTTAAACCTCCACCATGCCATTTTTGTACATTAGGCATAACTTAATCTTCACTCTCTTTTCTTGACTGTCTCCAAATAATTTAACTGCCCATCTGTAGGTACGTTGTTACTCTCCCCCGTCTGGGAGTGATCACAGTGACATTCAAGTCCAGGTTTTCCCATCGTAGGTTATTCTTTGACTTTCTAGCTACCATACTATCATACTTTGGGATTGATTTTACATAGGTATCAGTCCCCAGTTGTTAAAAGACGAAAATTAAAAAAAATGTGTAAGAAGAGTCTACGAGTATAACTTATCCCAATTCCTATGTTTTTTATCGTTCATTATCGTTCATAAAAAACATCGATATTATAATATCGATGTCTTTGAAAATGAAACATCGATGTCGAAAATATCCATATTTATGAATACATCGATGTTTTTACGATGTTTTATAAAATATTAGCAGGGTTGATGTACGGCCATTATGTAGTGAGGAAAAGCGATTTCCTGTATAGATTGAATTAAATTCGTTTTAGTAATCAAAATTACAGACATATACTTACACATACTTTAAATAAAACAGTTGTAATGTACAAGCATACGAATAGTGAAAGATTAAAAAAATCTGTAAATAAAAATAATTTTGTGAAAATGCACAAACACGAACGACGGAGCTGCACATGGACGCCAAACACACAGCGGTTAGTTCTTTTGCTCACTTTAAGCGTAAGAGTGAGACAAACATAGAAAATACAATGGCGTGCGAATGACCAAGATTATAATATGTAGATTATTTACTAACAAAGAGCACTGCAATAGAACATCGCTCATAAAACATCGTTGATAACGAACGATGTATCGATGTTTTCTTTTTGTTTAACATCGATGTTTATAAACGATACCTCGATGTTTTATAACATCGATGTTTGCATTCCTGAACCCAATCGCACGCATGCACGTACTCACAAATAGTAGATAGAAGAACGAAATATCTTCACGTTCGTATCCTGAAGAGGTAAGCGGAGGCACAATCAGGGAATTCAAGATTAGCCGACGTTCCTTCTTAAGGCCGACAATGTGTTAGGTGGCAAATAAATCGCCAATCCCTGTTTTACTAGAAAATTAAAAAAAGCAAAATTTTGAATTACTTGACCCTGGAATCGACACTAGCAAAAAACCTTATGTAGTCCACGCCAAAACTGTATAAAACAATCCACAGAGGCAACTAAGAAACACAGACAAACAAATATACACACTTTCAAATTAATGAGTGAGGAGGAATTGATATCTTCATAATACAGATAGATAGTTAGCTTCTTTTGAGATTTTACATGTACTTAGTGTCTTCGGCTAGTCGTGGGTGCCCTGGTTGTGCCTCTGCCTGCCTTTTGGGGATGTAGGCGTGAAGATAATTTACTTTACTTTTTTACCTACATATAGTTTTCAGCCGACTCTAAAAACCAAATACAATCACCAAAATACATAAAAAATAAATACACTAAAACAAAACTTAAAAACTAAATTATACACAACGCCCAAAATCGCCAAACAGCTATCTCTTCGTAGTTCCAGGCAACCTTATAGACATATTATAATCAAAGAAATGTTGCACGATGGTGCTCTTTATACATGAAAAAGAAATATTATGCATAAAATATTAAACGGAGTAAATAAATACCAAATTTCAAACCAAGTCAGATTGAACGTAGAAAGTGAAATTTAACTACAATATTTTAATGACATAGGTTTTTGGGGCTTTCCTAACTTCTGCAGGGAGTGAGTTCCAAAGATTTAGGTAAAAGACCGGCTCTAAAAAATTGCAAAATTTAAATCTTTATCTTTCAAAAGAATAATTATCAAATCGCTACGTGGTAATGAAATAATTGCATTCAGATTTTTACAGTTTTAACGCTCTTAATTATTTATTGCGCTTAATGTAATTATTTGATATTGTAATAATTTTGAAAGGCTACATAAGTTTCGATTGCCTACAAAAGTGCATGTGTGATTCTGCAGATTTTTGGAAGGTCATCAATAGTTGCAGTCACTTTAGTTTATTAATGCAAATTGCGCGTTTTGTACTTGTTTTTTTTTTAATGAAATGAAATTTATTTAATTGCGGAATATGTGTGTTTAAAAGTTGTTACAGAATAGTTGGTTACAGTAGTGACTTACATTATTAAGTCTTTTAATCTGACTGACAAATTTATATGACTGACAGCCGTCTGAAAATAATAATAACTTCAATTAACTAATAATAAAATATTTCCATCTCTTTAGTTAAGGGTAATGTGCAAGCCTAATTCCGCCGATTAACCACGGAGCTTGGGTTCGATTCCCGACGGGTAG
>NJDC01002324.1:39657-59194 GCA_002245475.1 Calephelis virginiensis
GTGGATTCCTACCTGGGGAAGTTCTTGAACAACACTCTGCCATCAGTAGTCTTTTTGGTAACAACCTGTTTCAGAATCAGAATCAAAGTCCGTGTTGGTCCGGGGTTTCCCCGTGTTGGTCCGGGTTTTCACCGTGTTGGTCCAGGCTCCTTTGTAGAATAGACCATCTGCCTTCCTTGCTAGGCAGCTCGTAAAAGGCGAGCATAGGCTCACCGTCACTAACACCGTGACATCTGACTAGGTGGTAGAGTTTAGCAGCGATTCGCCCGGATTGGTAGCACCGACTTACCTATTCCTGCCGCCATAACGTCATGACGTGTTCCGGTTCGGAGGGTAAGGTAGCTGGTATACTTACTTTTGCTCGAGGTCTAACATCCTGGCCTTAGGTTGGCAACGCACCATTACCAGCTTTAGTGTCTCAAGGTGGCGTGAATTTCTTTCCATCAGGAAATCCGTCTGCTTGTTTGCCTTCCAATATCATAAAAAAAAGTACCGTTTACTCCAAAGTATTACTCTATACGTCGTAAGTCGTTACTTAGGTACTTCGCTGACTCAACCATCCAAAAGTTCTTTTGTCACACAAAAGATCACAGTCACACAAAGTCAGTCACTTATTCTTTTATTTTTTTTCTTTTTCAATTTGCACCCTATATGAGTTTGCGTAGTCTCAAGGTTAGTAATTTCATCGATCGGTCGGAACTCTCGATCGGTTTTGGTAAGAGTACCATGAACGTGTTCTGATAGAACTTGTTGGGACACCTAGTTCCAGGCATCCGGTGACGGGACCATATAAGTACTCTATCGCAGCACGGGATTCCTGTATATTCTCTCTTCTCGCCAAAGAAGTCGTATTGCATTAATTTCATCCACTATGTTAGAACCAGGTCTATGAGTTTTCCGACATTCCTCCCAGACACAAGCAACGTATTTTAATGTTTTAATCGACAAAAAAGGAGGAGGTTATTTGTACGATGCCTATTTTTTTATATTTACTTGATTTCTCCGTTATTCAAGGATTTTTTTAAGTTTTAAAAACTTATTATATTATAAATATAATATTATGTATTCAAAACAATAGCTTCCAGGATATCCCATTGCCACCGAGTCCGGGTTTGATAATGGAATATCAGAAACGTTCAGCAAAAACCTCTACCTTTTTATCCTGAGGATGGAATGTTGAGATTAAAGTCGGTTTTTAGAAGTATGTCATCATCACTATCGCTATCACCATATACCTAGTATAAAACAAAGTCACTTTCCTCTGTGTGTCCCTATGTATAGCTAGATCTTTAAAATAACGTAATGGATTTTGATGTATTTTTATAAAAAGTGTCATTCAAGAGGAAGGTTTGTATGTATATAATTACATAGAATTTTGTACACTCGTGCGAAGCTGGAAATGGCTGCTAGTTTAAACCACATTTGTTATTTTTGAAGTGAAAAAAAACTTCTTTAGCGGCGTTGCGCACTTTTTTTGGAATGTCTAAAAACAATCAAATTTGCATCAGGTCGTCACATCGAAAATTCGTAAGACGGTGCAGGGCGCTTACGCGAATGTTCGTGTTGTCATGTTTGTGTCCGATAGCGAAATTAATGAATATTGTATTCTACCACATAAATGATAGTATTTTCATACTGATAGCTTAAAGCAATTCGTGCAAAATTATTCCCTAACAATTCCAAAATATCAAAAATGCACAACGTTAATATTTAAGTTTTCACTTCTGCCGGCACTCCCGGAGTGCAATCCGTCATTTTTTTAGTATTTTGTTTGTGTAACATTCTCTTCATAAGAATCTTGCCAGTGCAAAAATGTAAGTTACGTTTGAGTTTTTTTCTCGCGAATTGTGGAACCGGTTGCATTATGTAATGTAATGTAATTCGATCAAAATTATTTATGTAATACGATATTAGTCTGGTCGAGTGTTAGTCTAGTTCGATCTCAAAATATTTGTCTAGTTCTACTTGCATAACTGTGCGATAGCAATCGCATTTTGGCAATGAAACGGAAGTCCACCTTAAGCGTTTGCAAATTTTCCAATCGGCACAATTGGATGATTACTGTATGTCGAAAATGTTAGTTTCGTACCATTGGCATGGACATTTATGTACTAAATAGTTAGGTTAGGTTAGTAAAACAGTTCATAGAAAACTGTTAGTTAATGTCGAGCGATACGAATATTAATATATTTTAGAACATAACATTAGTTATGACAAGATTAGTAATAAAAAATGAGATTAATAAATAAACTATAAGATATTAATTTTAATTGTATTAAATTTGTTGGATATTTTTCTGTTGACTGAGTTTATTTGTTTTTTTATTAATTTCACAAATTTTAAGCCTTATAAACAGAATATAGAGTTCAAATCAAATTTGTGATCAACTATGTACCTGTATTCAAATAATGAATAATTTATGAATAGTGAAATAATTATTCGATTTTTTTACATGATTCCTAGAAATGGTTTTGGTTTCCGAACATTTTCAAATTTTCAGTTTAATTTATTTTTATTCTAATAACAGAAATAAATAAATAAATATAAATAAATATCGCTTGGACAAGTTAAATAAATTGAATCTAACACCAAAGTAAGTATGTCATATTATGCTTGTGTTATGGGCATTAGTCCATGATATCAATACATAGGAATACTTAAGTAGGTACAAGAATAAATTTAATAAACGCTCAGACCCGGAAATGTAGATATCTAAATGTTCATCACACAAATGCCTACCCCCGTCAGGAATCGAACCCGAGCCTAGCGTTTGGTTGATTTATGTAAAAGAATTAATCTCTGTTTCCCTTGGTTATCGCATCACGCATGCACGGGTGGACCAATGTTGCTAATTTTTTTTTTGTATTAGTTACCATAATATACTCAGAAATATTATGTCATTAATGTCAGGAGAAAGTTTTTATTAAAGAATGCATATTTAACGGAAATATATAATATAATAATAAAATTCATAGTCAAGACGGGACAAGTTTCTCGGGTCGGCTAGTATAATTTAAATAAGTGTTTTTCTGAGGAATGGAATTTACCTATTTCTAAGTGCGAGGTTACATTCATTACTTTTTGTAATTACAATCTCTTAATGTATCTGATCTACGCAATTATTGTAGTAAAAACTTCTAAATAAAAAAAATAAGAACGTGTTTTTTTCCCGACCAACTATCAAATAGCAAATACAATAAAAAATGTAGCTATATATGGATATGACCTCTGCTGTATTTGATACCTGTCATATGACAGGTAGTAAAATTATAATCAACTAGCTACCTCGGCAAACGTTGTACTTCCTTCGTTTAAATGTTTTAATCGTTTAAACTCCGCTAATTAAACAATAATTTAATTGGAAATAACTATATTTCTTTATATTTACGATATTTTTAAAGGAAGCTTTCCTAAAGCAGCATTTGATGTCGGGATGAGTTGACCCCATTGCCCGCTGGTGATAATCTGGTAATTTAGGTCACAAGATTAATCAACTAGTGCAATCAGTCTAAGTGGTAGAGTCCTGTGCAGCAGTTTATGTGGATTGGTAGCACCATCTTACATATTCCTGCTGCTCTTGTGTGCGTGCTCGCTATTGCCATGTTCTTTTCTAGAACATACTGACCTTGACATGACATTGCACTAGTAACATCTATTGTGAATATACGTTTGTCTTTTACATCAAGAGCCTGTTGTGCGCTATGTCACAACATTATAAAAAGTTGCCTTTGGATAGGCGGGCGTCTATTATACGAGTACATATAATTATATGTTGCTAAAATAACTATCGAACGCTGTACCGACCGTGACCTCCAAACAGGTGCGTTTGTAAACATTAATCATATTACGGTTTGCTACATTGTGCAAGAGGCATGAAATCCTAATCTCATGCTGTCTGTTATCCTATTAACTTGGGTGTTAAGGGTCCATGTCTGCTAAGAAGGGTAAAATACGTCAGCAATATAATATTTTTTTTAATACAAAATAATCATGGATCTTGGTGACAAAAATACATAAGATTAACATTAATATGCTTTATAAGACCATTGTTTCCAAAACACGATTCATTTCACTTTGCTCGATAGAAAAAAATCAAAAAGTTGACCCTTTTTTGAAAGCAAAACTCAACTGTCTACTTCAATTATGAAACTATCGACACCAGATTTAACATAAACATAGATAAGTATTATACCTAAAAGATAACTGTTTCAGTTTTAATTTTTTTTTTAAATTACTTTTATAGTATCAAAAATAGTGATTTGGCGCTTAAGACATTTACTTTAGAGCGCAATATTTCATAGTAATAATGGAACGGGGGAGTGCGGCGTGTGGCTCTTCTGACTGACTAACGGCCAATATTAATAATCAATCCTAATCCAAAACTCGCTGGCCAAGATTGATATTTTGATCCATTTTTATGTTATCGCTTGCCAATAATATATCTGTGCACAGGATAAATATGGGAATGAGGTATAGGGATAGGCCGGCGGATACGCAGCTATCTAAATTGCTTGAAATAGATTGCTTGAGATACATTATTAACATTGGCCGTAAGTGTAGGGCCTTAATAGGCGACGCGTGTCTTTTTACCATCAGGGGACACGCTAAATAATATAAGTCCATAAGAGTGCAGGTTAGCAGTGAGCTTGTTCGTTGTCCTATTAAATAAACAACATATACGTTTATACTGACAACTTTAGTGTAGTTTACTGTACTACTACTAATACTGTATATGTATACATATCGCCTCTCTGGTCTAGCAATTTGACTTTTTGAGGTAACGGGTTTGATTCCCGGGTTGGGTAAAAAAAATAGAAAATGAATATTTTCAATTTCTTTATAATATTTACCTAACATCGACTCTGTGAAAATTCTTTCTGGTCTGGTCTAGACTCTGGCCTTGACTTCATGAGGTCCCTTATGGGCTATCTCTATCTCACATTCAAAATGGCGTAAATCAAAAATAAATAAATATCTCTGGACAAGTAAGTAAAAGCACAAATTAAATCTCACCCTTAAGTAAGCAAATTATATGCTTGTGTTATATGTGTTGGTCAACGATTCTAATACATAGAAATACTTAAATACCAATACACCCAAACCCGGAAATGCAGACATCTAAATGTTTTTCACATAAATGTCTGCCCTGTCTGCTGGAATCAAACCCGACTTTCACAGTTGGTCGGTGGAGCTAACGGCGTTTAACGCTAGCCCCAATATTAAAACAGCAATATCATTTTCAACAGACCTAGTTATAAATAGCCCACTTCAAGAGACTAGAACTAGACGGAGGGTATGGTTATTTTGAAATTATAATGCCCGGTTCCTATATTAGAACAATGAGGCGTATTTCAAACGGACGTTTTTTTAATACGAACCGTAAACTCTAATCTATGTGTCGACAAGATATCTAACTACGGCCGTTCGTTACAGGTACATAACCCAAAATGTTTATGGAACACCTCTCTATTTTTACGCAATATATGTTGCTATTTACGGATTATAGTTTATTAATTAAAGGAACCTAGCATTAAAGTGTTCTCTTATACACCATCCGACTACAGATCCCTAATTAATATAAAAAAGTAACACGCTATGTAATTGCTAGTAGTATCAATATATTACACGATTAAAGAAAATCTAAATGTAAGTTACTTAACCTCAGACTAATTAATTTATAATGTCTTCGCTCGAGTTAACATAAGTGGTTGTGAAGTCCTTGAACCCGGCGAACGTCACGTTTCTAGCGAGTTTACAAAATAACGTGCATCTTGGGCAAGAGCCGATGACGGTTCATGGGCAGGAAACAAGCGGATCGGAGATTTTATGTATTGCGTAAAATGGTAATTTTTTTAATTTGTGTGGTAATTTTACCAAAAACGGATAGGAAATACAAATTACAGAATCATGTAAACTTTATGTCGTCATGAATTCTTTACAAAACGTGAACCAACGGATGGAATTTCTAAAGGATATTACAAGTTATCTCTTGACACTAAAAGGTTGACGTTTTTCGTCAACCTGCAGTTGGAATTGAGTATATAACTAATTACCCTACCTTTCAAACGGAAATACGATGGTGACAAGTGGAAGCAGGAAAAGGTTACGGTTTGCAAATAATTCAGGTGAATTTACCGTTCTTTATTTTATCAGGGGCTGTATGAATAGATTATTTGACCGCCTCGTTGGTCGAGTGGCTAACGTACACGCCAAACTACACTGACCAATCGCGAAGCTTGCGTTCGATTCTCGACGGGGGCAGACATTTGTATTTTGAACATTTTGATGTCTGAATTTACAGGTCTGGGGATTTATTCTTATATCTATTTAAGTATTGTAACTTGCCCAGGGATATTAAAAAGAAAATAAAGAATAAGAATTTAGGAAAAATGTGATTAGAAGCAGTATGATAATTTTAAATTGAATTTTCATGGAAATGTTTATGTTATTTTATAACTTATAAACGAAAAAGTGTATTTGTCCGTTTGTTACATTTTCACGTAGCAAAGTTAAAATTTATAACAAAACATATCTTATGTTTTGTTATAAATTTTAACTAAAGACAAAGTTAGAAGGTTGAAGAGTGACATAGGTTAATCTTTTTCCTGCTATCTAAGTCCCTGTTATCTAAGTTCCCGTCGACAAGCTAAATGACTAATAAGCGGGTACAACCGCGGTCATATCTAGTTTATAACAAAACTGAATTTGATAATATGATCTCAGTTTTTTTGTAAAAAAAACTTTCAGAATTGGTAGGATTTAAGTGGTCTTGAAAAGTTTTTAGTAACCGAAAAGGGAAAAACAAAAAGCAAAAACATCTCAAATACAAAAAAGAGTGTTATTGTAAAAACTATCAGCGTTTACAATCTATGGTATCTATTATTTCAAATTAATAATTAAGCTACTAATAGATAGGTAAATATAGGCCTTGTCATAATGTTATTATTATTTTAAATGTGTTTGTTTTCATTCATTATGAAATTCGCAATACACACTAGGTATATTCTATTAATGTTATCAATGCAAAAGTCTGTTGTATGTTTGTTTGTTAATCCTTCACACAAAAACTGGTGAACCAATTTTTATGAAATTTGGATTTAGATGGTAACTTGAATTATAACATTTGATAGTTTAAACCCTAAAAAATGTTCCTGTGGGACCATTAACCAAGCGAGTAACGCCGCGGGCAACAGTATGTTATAACTAGAAACAGCACTGTATTTCATATTTCCTAAAGATGCAACTTAAAATCCGCGCCAAAATAGAAACAGGTTGTGCCAATTTAAAAAACAACAACAAAAAAAAGTAAAAATACCAACAAAACTAATTTTACTTAATGTGTACACGGAATTCAATTATTTATTACGAAAACACAGCGTCTGTTTTTTCTCATGATCGCGCCAAATCCCATATTGTAGTGTTCACTGAACATCATTGACGTTACTATTATCAAAGACAATATATATATTTAATAATCTCTGCTATTATAGAGGTGGGATAATATATTAAAAGCTAGGAGTATCTATCCACTTTCTCTTCGAAAGCTGTGTGACTTAGGTTAGATTAGGTCGTCACCCACATTTTCTAATTCGCTTAAGAGAAAATACGGGTTTTCAAAGTTAATACAAAATGTTGTGTAGTTACTTTGTGTCTTCTTTTACTTTTAACTTAAGTATCTATGTGAAGGAAATGAAGTTGCAGAAAAGTACCCTAAGTAGAAGTTTTTTTAAATTAAAGAAATACATGTTTCATCGTCGGAACTTAGTGAAATTTCATTATCTATATATATAAATCAATTGCAGTTCGTTAGTCTCGCTAAAACTCGAAAACGGCTGAATGGATTTGGCTAATTTTGGTTGCTAATTATTTATTCAAGTCCAGGGAAGGTTTAAAATATAATAAAAAGGGAAACACTGCGAAAAAACTAGGAAAAACAAAATTTTCATTTTTCTCATACAAACTGAACGGGTTTAACGAAGTTCGCCGGGACAGCTAGTTATGTAATAAAATGATTCATGTATATGATAGTAAAAGTCACTTGTTCACATTCACACATTATTATTTATGGCCTACCAGTGAACCGTATCCAAGTCTTTTCAATTTAAAATTAGCAATTAAATATTACTGGTCTAGTAATACGATGTTGGCGTTGACTACGTGATATCATAGTTTCACTTCCCGGGTCGGAAAAACCGTAGAACTTAAATTTTCTAACAAAAAAAGTTGCTTTAAATTGAATAAGAACTGGTAGGCGATAGGTTATTACATCGTGGGACCTACCTTTGGCTAATTCTGGGTGTCCTAATTGTATCTCTGCCTTTCCTTCGAGGAAACGAGTGTGAAGATACTTATAATTCACAAACATCGGACCTCTTCAGACAACAAACTGGTATAGAAAGCATTTCAATTCGGTTAATCAAATTACTGTGCGGTTTTTTATGTGAACAGCGAACAAATAGACTCTCTCCTGGTGGCAAGAGACAACCGTGGCATATAGCCACTATGGACTTTATTATGTTGAGTAATAATAATAACATAGCACAATATTTAGTAAACAGTAGCATTTTTATTTTCTTGTAATTAAAAATGGTTATATAGTTAGGTATTGTGCTTCTGACATTTGTTTTATTTTCTTGTAATTAAAATGGTTATATAGTTAGGTATTGTGCTTCTGACATTTGTTTTTATCGCGGATTTAAATTTGTAATTCTTTTAATTAAAACCTCGCAATGGAGCAAAAAACTAATCTCAGTTTCAAAAATGTGTTTGCTTAGAATAAATAATTAAAAACGTATCTTCTGGACATAAATATAATTAAAGGCAGCAAAACTGCAAAAACCTACTCCCAGCTATTTTATTAACACGTCGCAATTTATTTTTTTTTTAAACATAGTAAATGATTTCGAAATGGTCTCACATACATTTTATCAACATCTTACTAGTGGTACATACATACATACATACATATCTTCACGCCAAGTCCCTTACTGAGTAGGCAGAGAGTATCGAGTGCCAGACCTCACGATCCTGACAAACCTGTCTTGCTTCCTTCACACTCATAATCCTACTAGTGGTGTTTGAGTTATACATTTTTCACTTAACTTGACGAACTCATCAATGAATCTCTTCCTTTTTTCGAGTCGGTTAAACACTATAGAAGAGTGAATTATTTTTTTTTCTTATCGCCGGTAAATAAATTGTACCATTCTTGGTACAATTTATTTAAGGCCATATAACAATTATTTATTTAATAGTTGTTATGTAGCCCTGATGACAGCGAAACCGTTTGGCTATATTATAAAAATAAAAAAAAATATATGGTGGAAAGTACAAGTATTTGTAAATAAATTGTATCAGTGAATTATTTACATTGAAGATTAAAGAAAATAAATGCTGGCGAATAAAAAGGAGCAGAAGAATAAATTTTTAAGCATATTAGATTATTTGTTTCTGTCTGTATCATGACAGCCAAATCTACTTAACCGATCGTAACGAAGTCCGGCTGGTTAGTACCTAGTACCTACTTTATGTTCTAAGTTTTAAAGAGCACCTTTTATTTGCTCACTTAATGCCCGTGGGAGAGGAGTAAAACACAAAATCTGAAGCGGACTATAATTCATTAACAAGTAGTCCAATTTAATAGTTTTGTGATGTCTAGTACGTGCTTTACGTGTAGTTTAGAAATTACACACATGAAAACACTCATAATGTGACAAAATAGCTTGAATTCTGGAATGCAGAGAAACATTTGTAGATACTGGTGATACTACTGGGTAGGCAGAGAGAATGCCAAGTGAACGAATTTCACCGGTTCATCTGGTAATTAAATGTAGCTTAAAAACCGCTAAACCTGTTGCTAACCAATTTTAAAAATGTTTCACCCTTAGAATATTTCCTAATTAACTTAAAAACGGATCATCAGAGGAGTGATTGCGCAACAAATACACAAAAAATACATACATACATACATATCTTCACGCCAAGTCCCTTACGGGGTAGGCAGAGAGTATCGAGTGCCAGACCTCACGATCCTGACAAACCTGTCTTGCTTCCTTCACATTCATAACCCTTTTCATACAAACACGCCGGTTTCGGAGACTCTTGACACCACCCTCGGATAATATCCGATTGATCTGATCGTGAAATGTCAGCCTTGGTCTGACTTATTCCAACGTTACTGTATGGAAGTGAGAGTTGGGTATGTCAGAAAGAGCATGAAAGTAGGATAAATGCGGTCGAAATGAGAGCACTACGGAAAATCTGTGGTGTAACGCTCGCTGACCGCATTCGTAACAGTGAGATCCGAGAAAGAGTGGGATTGAAAGAAAGTGTTGGTGTTAAAATGCGAAAGGGCATGCTCCGCTGGTTCGGTCATGTGGAAAGAATGATAGATGAAAGATTGACAAAGCAGATATACAATGCGAATGTGGATGGATGTAGATACCCGGAGAGACCAAGGCTGACACAAAAAATACATTCTAATTAAGGACCTCCCACTTCTAGAAGTCTATAAAAATATGAAATTATACAAAAATCAGTGAACTGTTGTGATTTTTTACCGACTTTAAAATATAACCTCTATTTTTATGAATCCGACAGTAACTTTTTATTTTTTAATTGTTTACGTTCGGCTAGTAACATACAGGTTTTGAAAGTTCTTTTTTGAAACGTTTTTCGTGGTTCAGAGGTTCAAATTTTATCAAGGTCAGACTATTGGTTTGTGAGTTATACTCAATAATGTATAGTTTTTTTGTGTATTTCGCCGACTCTATGGTACTACTACAGTGTACATTCAGAGCTAACCAGCGTCTTCATTACAGAATTGTGGATCTGTGGTCTAGCGGTCCAGGTGTTGGACTTGCTTTCATGACCGGGTTCGATTCCCGGGTCGGGCAACAAAAGATTTTTTTTTAGTTTTCAAATTAAAAAAAAATATTGCCCGGGATTATAATATGTGTGCTCGGTTAGCGATAAGGTTGCCACCTTTCACATTGTGGGAATTAGTGTCTTCGGCTTAACGTGGGTGCCCTACTTGTGCCTCTGCCAACGTCTTCGGGGATACGGATACTTTCAGTCCCATTAATAGCCATGAGGGTTGACGTTTAAATAAGTAAATACTCTATATTTAAACGCGGCTCTTCAACTATACGAAAGTTGTATTTCATCAAAATCCGTCCAATGTATTAGCCGTGAAAGTACTACAGATATACAGACAGACTTTCGCAATTATATTATTGTTAATTCAATATTATAACTCAAACACTAGTCGTCGAATAATACGAGTAATAAAATGTTTATGAGACCACCCAGAAACAATTAAAAAAAAAAGGAATTATCCACTCACGACTTGGTAACGAACCTATTACGAAATGTGGAAAAATAGGACATGGTAGATAGGAAAAAATGTTAAAAATGTATTTATACTTAGTATAACATTACATACAATATATACATTACTAAAAAGTATATTCACGCCCATATCCCAGAAGAGATAGGCAGAAGCACAACCAGGATACTCACGAATAGTTGAAGATATTAAGTCCAACAATGTGATAGGTGGCAAGCCTATCGCCAACCGGGCATATATCCACCCATCATCTATTTTTTTTTGCCTGACCCGGGGATCGAACTCGGGACAACAGAACTCGGGACAACAGAAGCGATTTTATACTAAAATACGAAAATGTGTTTATATTTGCTCCTCTAACGGCACCACAGAAAGATATTATGGTATCATTTTAGGAGGAGATAGTTAAAAGGCTGGAGATTGACACAGGCTAGTTTTTTGTCCTGATATCTAAATGAGTTTTCAGAAAATAGCTAAACAACTTAAGATGATATAGACAACGTATTATACAGATAACGAATTATTTTATGTAATCGTTCTTTTTTAGACCCCGAAGAAAAAAGAGACGTGTCTGTATGTTCCTTACGACATTATTAAGCACTTAAATAAAAAAAAAAAATCTTCACGTCCATATCCCCGAAGAAGTAGGCAGACACACAAGCAGGGCACCCACGACTAGCCGAAGACACTAAGTCCAACAATGTGATAGGTGGCAAGCCTATCGCCAACCGGGCATACATCCAATCCCGACAGCGTCCGAAGTCCAACAGCAGTACCACTAGACTACAGCGGCGATCCGCTAGACCACACAGGCGATTAAAAATGTTCAACTAAAATGTAAACGTCCTGAATCAAAGCTCCCAAATAAATTTGTCCATGATCCGACAGATGAAAATGTTTGAGTTATATTTCATTCTGATTTATTTGTATGTGGCTATTTGTAGTCGGTTTTTTGCAGTTTTACTACATTTAATGAGATGCAATAGAAGACGATATTATTTGGAGGAAATCCATAATTAAATGATTAATTTTTGCAACTTTATTTTAAATCTATACAATATAAAAATCCACTTTTCGTTGTAATTTTATAATTCGAGAACGGGCTCACCTACCCAAACCAAATGTTTAGGCTTTGTTCGGACTATTTAGTAGATAGTTTATGTGAAGTTTGCATAAAATCGGTCAAGCGGTTCTTCATTTATCACATTTCTTGTAACAATGTTATTCAAAAAATGGCGGATCATTTTGTTAATACGTATTTTTCAGTCAAATTCAAATTTTTTCAGACGATAGCACAATCCTCGCTATCATATTGAAACTTTTTTCAGTAGTTTTTTTTCTTTTGTTGTGTTACGTTATTCATACGGTCATATACGTAGCAAAGCACGCACGCTAGTTATGTATATATTTCCAGACAAGTCCTGCAAATACTCTTCACTCGTTTGTTTCATAGTAAACTTGTTTAAATATGTGAAATACTTAAAGGACAATGCATTGACTTTATTTCATCATTATAATTGACCTTTGTGTTCATCTCATTGCGTTACGTAAACCGTAACATTGTGACCCCGTTACACCATTAATAAATGTATAACACGTACAAACTGACGGAGATAAATTACCTTAGGGCGAGGCCCCATTAGCGCGTTGCGTCGTCGCAGCGTTGTCGCTGCGTCGCTTTCCATATATCCAATCCACAAATTTCGTTGCAACAACGCGACGCAACGCACCAATGAGGCTTCACCCTTACTCTGTTCTTTTTGTCTAACTTTGTGTAATATTCAGCTCGCAAGAGGATAAACAAATAGGCCATTACCAACAAGACCACAGGCTATAGCAATTTGTTCAGATAAAAATCCCATGTATTACCTATTCCTGAAGCTATAAGGACAGTGCGTGTTCCAGTCCGACTAAGTAGGGTCCGAATACGGTAGCCGGTAGATTCGCACAATAGATCTAGCACCCTAGCCACTAGATTGCGACTTACCTATATAAATTTATGGTGTCTATAGCCCATGGCTGTTTCTTTGATGGTAAATCAGGAGTTCTGTATACTTCTTTGAACTGTTGTGTAAATTATTGTGAGGAGAAGGTCCTTTTAAAAATATAGCTGAAGATTATAAAAATGAAGAAAATTCAACGAAAATATGCAAAAATTCTCTAACTGTCAGATGTCCTATTTGAATTCAAAAGTGAGGACAGGAGAATGTCTGTCGGAGTCAGCAGCTAGATAACATATTTTTATCGCACAGAACGGGCAATACAAAATTCACCGGATAACCTTCTTTTCATATAAAAAAGACTGCGAACAAACACGAGATATTATAATAGACTTCTGATAGTAAAATAAAACCATTGCCATTTAAGAATATTAAGTAACAGTTTCAAAACCACCGGCTATCCCTTCAATGTAGTACATGACGTTAGCCAGCACTGACATTATTACTGCAGGAACTATAGGCGGTGGAATAAATCAGGACGATGCAATTTACTTAGAAACACTTGTACTTTCCACAATATATTTTTATATAGCCCTGATGATGCTTGTATAGCGAAACCGGTTGGCTAAACCATAAAAATAAAAAATAATAAAATATATTGTGGAAAGTACAAGTGTTTCTAAGTAAATTGCATCAAGAATGGAATTCCACCAAGCACCGACGATAAGAAGTATGAAATCAGGACGAGCTACTCAGCAGTCAAACACCCACTTATGCAAAGTTAGACAAATTAAATCTAACCCCAAAGTAAGCAAATTATGTGCTCGTGTCATGGGTGTTAGTCAACGCCACTAATCCATAGACATATTTTAATAGATATCGGAATAAATGTAATAAACTGCCCAAAACTCAGAAATTGCAGAAATATGATAATCTTTCTTTCTTTAATTCTTTATTGTACACAAAAAGTCAGAAATTAAGTAAATATGTAACATTATACAAAAGGCTAGCTAATCTCTAAAAGAGATTTCTTTCAGCAAACCCAAAATAGTGATAATGCATAAAAGAAATGTAGAACATACAGTGCACAATACAAAATCTTACTTTACAAAAACAAAACACAAACTAAATTACTAATTATGACTAAAGTGCCAACATACTAATTAATTATACACCAAAACGCTCCATTACTGCCTTTTTAAAAACTGTTAATGAATGAATATTCCGATGGTCATCACATAAATACCTGCCCCATTGAAAATCGAACCCGACGAATCGAGTTAAGCGTGTACGCTAACCTCAAGGTCAAAGAGGCGGTCACCAAGTAAACAAAGCAATACATTGCCTTATTTACTATGATTTTGTAATTATGAGTAATTACATGCGGCCCAATTACCATAATGCCTATGTACGCAGACACACCTAGTCTACTTTTCTAGGGTCAAGAGTATATTTATCTATAACCAAGGTTTAATCGAAGTTCACCATATAATGCCATCGCAAATTTAATCTTGCTAGAAAATTGTAACAAATAAAAGCTTCTAGTGACACTTTATAATTCTCATTGATTCATTTCAATCTAGTTTTAAATACTTGTAGTTATCTATTAATTAAACACAGCCAAAACTTGATTTTTTTTAAGTTCACTCACAGTTATATGCGAAGTCTAACTGCAAAATTCCGACTTCAATTCTTTCCTTACCGCGTCGTGACACGATCATTCTTTTTCCGTAGATTACTAACGGTTCCGCAATGGTTCGAAATGGAGTAGCTTTACATTAAACGACAAAATTTTATAAATTTCCATTTATGTTGATGTCATTATTTTACATAAAAATTACATAAAAAAATTACATGTATTTTTAAATAGTACTTCTATAGAGAATGTAGATTTTGCGAACTTCTTAGGAGTTAAAATTGATAAGTATTGCAATTGGAAATCACATATTGACTCTCTATGCAATAACATTTATATGTTTGTAAATGTATTGAGACGAATAAGAGAAGTAGCAGGTTTGAATGCATCTCTCTTAGCTTAGCATGGGTATGTTTATTCTGTTTTGCAATATGGTATTCCTATTTGAGGAAATTCTGTAGATTTAATTAGAATCCTTAGAGTGTTAACCAATTTCATTCATGCAAACCATTTTATAAGTCGCTTAAAATTTTACCTTTACCTTGTTTGGTATATTGGTTGTAGAGATTTGTAAAAAACATTATCAATTGTTTAAAACAATTTTTTTTTCCTGATGGTAAGAAATTCACGCCGCCTAGAGACACCAAAGGTGGTAATGGTGCGTTGCCAACCTGAGGCCGGGATGTTAGGCCTCGAGCAAAAGTAAGTTTACCGGCTACCTTACCCTCCGAACCGGAACACGTCATGACGTTATGGCGGCAGGAATAGGTAAGACGGTGGTACCAATCTGGACGAGTCGCTGCCAAACTCTACCACCTAGTCGGATGTCACGGTGTTAGTGATGGTAAGCCTATGCTCGCCTTTTACGAGCTGCCTGGCAAGGAAGGCAGATGGTCTATTCTACAAAGGAGCCCGGACCAACACGGGGAAAATGCTGAAATGTTGGGAATTTCGTGTTTTAGTAATAGTGAGAAATTGCATGTGCCCAACCAAAAACTTAGTATTTATAAAAATGATGTTTACTGCATGTCCGTTCCTATATACAACCAAATTTCTGATAAACAAGTCACTTACAGATTTCGAAGGAAGGTAGGTATATTTTGAATTGTTAGAGTTTAGAGAATATGTTTTATATTATACTTAGTGTCAAGGATTTTCTTCCAGGAAAGACTTTATAGTTAATTTATAGTCTAGACTCCTATTGACTATGCATATTGAATTCGAATGTCAATCAATTGGCAGTTATGTTTGGAATTTTGGTTCTTAAAATTTCTATTGTATGTTTGTTATGGGATTACTCCGTCGATAGCTAACCGATTTTGATGTTTTTTAAGAAGATAGCTAACGATTCCGACGTGGTTTCGTATTAATTTTATCATGATCCGACAAGTGGTTTTTGAGTTATACTAATTAACGCACATTTTTTTACTTATCTTGACAAATGTATGTATTATCAAGTGTAAATCAAAAACTATAAGAAAAATGTTGATAAAAAATATGTGGGACCATTTTGGAACCATTTGCTATCTATCGAAAAAGAATTATCAAATCTCGACTTGTAGTACACAAGTGAAATAGTTGGAGTCGGTTTTTGCAGTTTTGTTACGCCTAATTAATATATATCTAAATTATTATTAAAGATAACAAAACGTTGAAAGTACAATAGGCAAATACACGACGATCAATTTTACTAATCTATACCTTCATATCAAATAACATGTCCTGACATGTCATTCACATGTCCATTCATCATCCATAATGATTCATAAAAATGATTAGATACGTATTTAAGTGTTTCTGGAAATTCTACCCCTAAGATGATGAAATAGGGGTTGAAAGTCCTTATTAATGGGCTATAATTAGTAATATAAGTATCTTCACGCCCATATCCCCGAAGAGGTAGGCAGAGGTACAACCAAGGCACCCATGACTAGCCGAAGACACTAAGTCCCACAATGTGATAGGTGGCAAGCCTATCGCCAACCGGGCACATTTCCAATCCCGACCAACATTTTTTTATTAGAAAATTGGAAAAATCCAATTTTCTTTGTGTTGGCCGACCCGGGATTCGAACCCGGGACCTCATGCAGTCAAGTCCAACACCCGGACCGCTAGACCACAGAGGCGATATTAGTAATATAAAATATATATAACTATCGTCCCGCCTCGGCTTCGCACGGGTATTAAATAGGTATACGTATAAACCTTCATCTTCAATCGCTTTATCTATTTTAAAAAAACGCATCAAAATACAATGCGTAGTTTTAAAGATTTAAGCACACAAAGGGACATAGCGACAGAGAAAGTGACTGTTATATATTATTTAGTGAAGCCGCGGGTAACGGCTTTGTCGCGTCTGATTGACATGCATCTATGTCACGAACATAAACGTTAGATGGCTTGGATCCTCATTTCGAATGTGCATTTTAAACATTAGTAGGAAATTAACATGAATTTGTAACTGCAGTTTCTGGTCTTTGGACTTGATAAATTAATATATAAAGTATTGCTAAAAAACCGTAAAATCTAACTTGAAATCTTCCAATATTTACCAAGGTTTTCTGTGTCAATCATGTTAGAATGTGTTATAACTTATGCAATAAATAATTTATTGTCATTAATTTCAAAATAGGAGATATAGAAAGGCGAAAGTTCGTCGGTTTGCCTGCGGGTAGGAGTAACTAGAGTATTCTACTGCATGTGCTGCTAATCATTACCATATTGTAGAGTGTTGAGTATGCTCGCCATTGTCGTGTTGCCTGCTGTAGGGTAGGATAGCTAGAAGATTTTTACACTCGGCGATCATCAGTAACATCTATTGTGTCTATAGGCGGCGGTTATCTCATACCATCAGGAGAGTCACCTAATTATTAATCGTAATCTAATAATAAAAAGGTAGAGGTTATTTTAAAGGTAAGTATTTACCATGGAGGATATTTTTAATTTAGAAAATCTTTTGAAATCAAGCTAAATGACATTGGGACCTTGGGGAGTATGGCACTAATACGCACGGCGAACTTTAACTTTTTAAAGCCTGATATGTCTAGTTGCGCACACAACACAATGCGCATTATTATGAGCAATGGGTACCTATACTGAGATATCCAAAAAAACGTTCTGATATGTAATACATATTTTTTTGTTTGGTGAGTTCTTTCTTTCTTCTTTCTTTAGGTTTTAACCTTCACGTTACTATTTAGCCATTAGTCAAGTAGTAATTTGCATCAAATTTTATATCAATTTCAATCAATTTCAATTAGTCATCAGTCATAAGTCATGTCAGGCTCTTGGGTAAAACGGTGGCCTTTTTACACAAGCTCATGTATTGAGTTTTGGCGGCAACGAGGAAATATACGATAATCTAATTTCTTCATGATTATTTCATTTGTGCACTTTCACTGAACAAAATTGTACAAAATGCCACCAAAATTGACTAATTTCACTCAATATTAACACGAAATTCAATAATTTTGAAAAAACTTCGACCATCTTTTCTCTCGATGGTGCCAAAACTCGACGCAACTTTCATATAAAAAAATATAAAAAAAATATTTGCTATGTTTCTTATTCACCTAAATCATATGACACTAGTTGCCTTATATCTGAATGCCTTTAGACTTACTTTCAAATTAAACAGGTTATACCTTTTCACCATGTTATGTCAAGTGACATGTGTCACTTTAACTAAACTTTATATAAAATTTGGGTTTGTTATATTTAATAAATAAATAAGAATATTGTGAGATAAAAAAAAATAATTTTTAATTATACTTTTCCCAGCTCAGGCCCGGATAGTTAAACATTTTTGTATTACATTAGGTAAATTAAAGTAAGTTCTCTATCTAAATAGGTTAGTAAGAGAAATAAAAGCAATTATTTTATAAACAAACTTCATTAATCAATTAAGCACCGTAATCTATAACAACAATGTCATCTAAAAATGAAGCTGTCGCGAGATTGATATTCTCATCGGGTCTTGTCCATGCAAGATAAAATATTATACTGTAATATTAGTACAGATAGAATAGATTACTTTATTTTTGAAAAGTAAAATACAATAATCTTAAATTTATTGACACTAATTTCCTAAAATTCTCATTAGATATTTAAAAAACTACAAATTTAGGAAATATTTCATTGATGTTCGCATGATTTGGGTCACTGGGTCAGAAAGGTCCCAATATTATTTGGGTATTTATTAAAAATGTAATTATATTAAGTTTGCTATAGATACAATTATAGATACCATCCAAAAATAAACACATAATAATCTTGGGCGAAAGGGTCGAAAGGTCCGGTGTTGGCGTTGACATGACGGCCCGAGTTCGTTTCCCGGGTCGGGCAACTCAAAATGTGTTTTTCAGTTTTCTTATTTTTTTTTTTCTTATAAAAACAGTGTTGCGTGGGATGTTAGTCAAACTACTAGACAGATCGAGTTGCAATTTTGTATAAAGAAAGTTATAACAACGTAGCATTTTCGAACTCATAAAAAGCGTGAAATACCTACTTACCTAGGGTAACAGTTTAAAAAAGTTCGAAAAACTTAAAGATTAGCTGATCACAACTAAATTTGGCAAACGCGTAGTATGACCGGGAGAAAGACATATTTTTTTA
>NJDC01002324.1:66680-90919 GCA_002245475.1 Calephelis virginiensis
GCCTATCGCCAACCGGGCACATATCCTATCCCGAGCAACATTTTTTTTAATTAGAAAATTGGAAAAATCCGATTTTCTTTTGGTTGCCCGACCCGGGATTCGAACCCGGGACCTCATGCAGTCAAGTCCAACAACTGAACCGCTAGACCACAGAACAATATATTTTATTTTTTTATTTTTATAGTTTAGCCAACAGGTTTCGCTATACAAGCATCATCAGGGCTATTTATCATATATAGTTTGTATAGCTAAACCGGTTCGCTAAAGTATAAAAGTAAAAAAATAAAATATGTTGCGGAAAGTACAAGTGTTTCTAAATAAATTGTATCAACGACGAATTGAATTGAATTGAGTTGCTTTCGACAGCTGAATTACCAGCTGGGAGTGTGAGAATTAGACAGGCGTGTCCGGGAGATCATCTATTAGAACGATCTGTTTGACTCTAAGTTGCTTACCTACTATACTAATATCTAATCTGTGCTACTAGAACAGCCTTTCCCAAAGTGGGCGATAACGCCCCCTTGTGGGCGCTGGAAGCCTAGAGGGGGGCGGTATAAATCTTGAAAAAAATGTTTTTTTTAAACTAGGCGCAACAAATATGTTATTGAGGTTATTGACAAGAAAAAAACGAGGGGGGGGGGCGCTACAAAACAACTGATTTTCAAAGTGGGCGTTACATGAAATAAGTTTGGGAACCTCTGTACTAGAATTTAGATCATCGCCGCATAATGGTTGCGCTGTCCGTTAATAAGATGCATTTCTATGATTCTGCTCACTTAAAAAATTGAAATAATCTTTCAAATAACCGCAGTGCTAGTGTACAAAAAAGATATAGACATATAAATGAGAAATTTAATTTTTTTTATAAGAAATAGGTATGTATGCTTCTGCAATTTAAAGTTCATGAAGTTCATCACGATTTCTCAACACGACGTTTCAATACCTTAGTTGACTATCCTTGACCTTCATTTTAGCCTTTTCGTCAAACAAACCTAATTAAGATATTAATTTCTTGCTATTTACTTATTTACCTCAACTTTAAACAGGGTAAAGATAGAGACGAGGACCACCAGGGTTTAGTAGAGTGTGGGAGTCTACCATGTTTTCAAAATACCCAAGGAAGGGATATCCTTAAATTTCTTGCCATGTAATACAAGGTAATGCTGCTTGAAATTCTAAACTCTCTAATGTTTATTGACAGTCTAACTTTACAAAACATCTCTTACTCTTACCAACAGGATAGCAGTGTTCTTTGATATGACGATTACAACTATTTCTTTTGGTGTCACACAATTTGATAATTCTTTTTTCGAAAAATAGCAAATGATTTTGAAAAGGTCCGACATAAATTATATCATTACCCTTAAAAAGTATCTTCACGCCCATGTCCCCGATAGGCAGAGGCACAACCAGAGCACCCACGACTAGCCGAAGACACCAAGTCCCACAAAGTGATAAGTGGTTTTCCTATATATATCCAACATCAACATCATACTTGCAGTTTTATGAGTTATACTAAATATAACTATTAAGTTATACTAAATATAACTATTAAGTTATACTAAATATAACTATTAAGTTATACTAAATATAACTATTAAGTTATACTTAATATAACTATCAAGTTTAAGAAATTCTGAAAATAACAATTACGTATAACTCAAAAACCACTAGTCGGTTAATAATAAAATTAATATTGAACCACCTCGGAATCGTGACTTACCTATATTTATAGAAAAAAAAATCAAATCGGTTGGCCATTGACTGAGTAATCGCGTAACGAAATATAAAAAATGATAAAAACGTACATTCGAATTAAGAACCTCCTCCTTATAGTGAGTTAAAAAACAAACCGAATATCCTAAACATTTTTTTTACCTATTTAAGAAACAATCGTGTTGTCGGTACTAGTTCAGAATTAGAGTTGACTACATAAGGACCCGGATTTGACTATCGAGTCGGGCACCTCAAAAATATTTTTTTTTAAACAGCAAAAAATTCTTGCTCGGGATTGAAGAAGTGTCCGGCTAGTGATAGTATCGTGACCTATCACGTTGCTGAGCAAGTACCTTCGACTAACTGTGTGTGCTTTGGTTATACCTATGTTTTCGGAGATACGAGCGTGATGATACTTATTTTTTTTTTCAACAAGCCTAAGGTACCTACTACTACAGGTGAACCAACATTATTGAAACAGAATACGAAATCTTTAAATTATTTTTGAAGGTCTCAGCTCGAAGGAAACGTATCAATTGCAAGTTTACGATGCATCGTGTTTTTGTAATAACGTGGGAGAGTGCGGGTATTAAGTATTAACCAACCATTTCGTAAGCTGCGCACGCGCACGTGAGCTTAGTGCTGTTACCAAGCTTTCGATAAACTTTTAACGATTTGTGATAAAACAAACATGACGAAATTAAATACTTAAGCCGGGGAATTAGATAAAACGTCTATAATATATGATTATTATTCCAACTTATCTCTCACTCAAATTGAGTGTAACAATCTAATCATCTTTTAATGCGAGTATTTCTACATAGCTGTTATTTAAATCTGTATTACAGTAATAAAGTATGTGCAAACTTGAACTTAATAACAATAATATTTGAGTAATAAGAATTATCTCTTTTGCTTTACAAAATACGTAAGTACGTACGTACAACCCGTACGAATTATCTGTGCACCTCACGCTGTGACATCATTTGTCATTTTCATTTTTCATTCTTTGATGTTTGTAAAGGGTTTTTGGCGCCATCGAGAGTAAAGATGGTCGAAGTTTTTTCATAATTATTGAATTTTGTGTTAATATTGAGTGAAATTAGTCAATTTTGGTGGCATTTTGTACAATTTTGTTCAGCGAAAGTGCACAAATGAAATAATCATGAAGAAATTAGCGTATCGTATATTTCCTCGTTGCCGCCAAAACTCATTACATGAGCTTGTGTAAAAAATCCACCGCTTTACCCAAGAGTCTGACATGACTTACTGACGACTTATGACTGATGACTAATTAAAATAAATTTAAATTGATATAAATTTTGATGCAAATTACTACTTGCCTAATGGCTAAATACTAACGTGAATGCCAAAACCTAAAGAAAGAAGAAGATGTTTGTAAAAGATTGGTCTGATATCGCTACTAAGCGTTTGCGGTGAATGCGTGGCGCCGCGCGGAGTAGCGGGAGACGGGTCGCATTCCAGCGGAGTACAAAGTTGATTCGTACGAGTTGTACCTACGTTGAGTAAGGGTGATGCAGTGTCTGTTTTACGGCAGCACATAAATAACATCAGAACAAGGTATTATACATTTCATGTCGAGTAGGTCAACAGCGCTTAAGATAGCCCAGTTCCTAAAATAACTCATTTTCAGTATTTAATATTTTTAAAAGTTTGAAAGAGTTTAAATTACTACCCACAGAACATGGTAGTAATTTAAAATGTTACAAACTTTAAGAACTGTTCCATCTTAGGCGAAAGTACCTTGTTGTAAAGAAAATTCCTCAATCAACTCCTTTCCTGCATCCATTACTAGATCAAAGTCCTCAATGATATTTCTCAGTACTTCGGCAACGGAGCCCTAAAATAAATATTTGTATTACATTATTTTAAATAAGTATAACATAAAATACTTTATTGACATAGTTTTTTATGAATTCATTTTACTTCTAACTATTCAACTTCGACCTTCGTTGTCTGCTTTGAAACATAATAAGGAAGATTTTTTTGCTAAAGATCTGTTAAGATTTAAGCAGACGAAAAATATAATCATTTAAATATACCTTTACATATGTGTAGGTAATTGAGATAACAGATAAAATTGTGTTAAACTCAGAGATATTTCTTTTTTAGGTTATCTTAAACACATGGCCCACTGAACTTCCGAAAGTGCCTAAATATTTATCTATATGTTATTGACCTCCTTTATGCTATTTTAAATCGTTACATATATTAAATAATTATAACGAATCGTCTTAGACCGGGTGTAAAGTTTTGCAAATTAGACCCGATGGGAGCATTAAATAGCTTCTGTCATGTTCCGGTTTGAACAGCAGGGTCATCGCTAAAATTTACATACCAATTACCAGTATTTTAATCTCATAAATATTAATAAAAAACGTAATGTTCTGTTCTATTTTCAATTACCACTAAGCATAGTATATTGTTAGTCGTACGCTTATATTTTGTTTAAGCCGACTGGGTTCATGGGTAAATAAAGCCTAAACCAATCAACATTGGCTATAGGTCGTGGAACAGGTCATGTGTGCCAGTGCCTGACTATTACTAGGGATGCCGAAGACCGAGCAAATTGGAATATTTAATATCCGGACCCTGTATTACCACTAAATTTTGGCCCAGTTTTTAGAAGATAATGCTTGACTGGCTAGGCTTGACGCGAGGCCTGTGAACCCACAGAATATACCTAAAACAGTTGCATCTGTACATTGAAGGAACATACATACATATCTTCACGCCAAGTCCCTTACGGGGTAGGCAGATAGTATCGAGTGCCAGACCTCACGATCCTGACAAACCTGTCTTGCTTCCTTCACATTCATAACCCTTTTCATACAAAAACGCCGGTTTCGGAGACTCTTGACACCACCCTCGGATAATATCCGATTGATCTGATCTTGAAATGTCAGCCTTGGTCTCCCCGGGTACCTACATCCATCCACATTCGCATTGTATATCTGCTTTGTCAATCTTTCATCTGTCATTCTTTCCACATAACCGAACCAGCAGAGCATGCCCTTTCGCATTTTAACACCAACACTATCTTTCAATCCCACTCTTTCTCGGATCTCACTGTTACGAATGCGGTCAGCGAGCGTTACACCACAGATTTTCCGTAGTGCTCTCATTTCGACCGCATTTATCCTACTTTCATGCTCTTTCTGACATACCCAACTCTCACTTCCATACAGTAACGTTGGAATAAGCACAGAATTATGCAAAGCGAGTTTAGCTTTCTGACTCAAAACCTCGCTTTGGAATAGCTTACCCAACGCCGCATTCACACTATTCCCTGAAGGTACTCTAGGAACATAATTATGGTTACAGCAATGCCTTTCTCCTTTAAAGCTTTTGTTTAAATTCTTTTTTTTGCTTATTTCTTGCCGTGTCACGGTAAAAATATCGAGTACTAGCGATATACGCGACTTCGCCCGCGTGCTGACGTATTTTTTATGAATATGTTATGTTTTTTTTCTACTGTATGAACTATAATTCCTGTAAAGTTTTATTTAAATCCATTTATTGTGTTACAAACATCCATTACAATCTTTAAAGATAAAGATATCTTAACTACAAATTCAAACCTTCATAATAAAATTACCTTTATACTAAACCAGTTAGTTAAGAATGGAAATATCTAAGACTAGTTAAACAAAAGAACAATAGGTTTTTTATTCCTGCTGTTTTTGTTTTTATGTGGAAACGCGTCAGTCTGTAGCGTTTTTTTTCTATTTTTTGCGTTTGTGCAATCAAATCATGTCAGCAACTATGTCAATGTCAGTGTCAGGATCTATACCACTTTATGGTGCTGGCACATCGACGCTTTGACGTGCGGCAACGAATATCTGCGACTTTGATGTATTTGGTCGAATGACTGTCTTTTATGACGCCCGTTTCACGATTATATACGCCTTACATGCTAGCTTACTTGTCAATCGACTGAATGACTGTGATAAAACTGACAGCAAAACCTACCACGTAAAGACCAGCTATGTTTTAGACACCATCACATAATAAGTATCATGGTTAAGCTCGTCTAAGGCGAAATACTGAGATTCACCTTCGTATTTACACATACTTACCAGAATATTCATGGTACACACGCAATACACATCATCATTAAGTAACCTTTTGGGTGCATCTTAACGAATTTCTTCGAATTTATTGTGTAAAAAATTGTAAGAGCGCAAGACAAAACAGATGTCTAACGGCTAATGTTAATAATGTATCTCTAAAGATGGATTTCAAGCAATCCAGATAGCTGCGTATCCGCCTTCCTATCCTATACCTAATTGCAATATTTATTCTGTCCACAGATATGTTATTGACAAGCGATAAAATAAAAATGCATCAAAATGTCAATCTTGGACAGCAAGTTTTGGATTAGGATTGATTATTAATATTGGCTGTTATTCCATACAATGTGCCAGCATTACTATAAACAAAGAGCATTGCGAATGCCAACATACGATAAGTTGTCGCGGTTCTTAAGAAAATGACTCGCATACATAGATATCCGTGTGACATGTCACAAATCTGTGTCCATAATACAATTAAAATAACTAATTTAAAGAAAATTTACTTAGTTTCGTCAACTCTTTCTAGCGTGTAATCGAGTTCCTAATCTGGTTATAATTATAAACGACCACGTTGCATAAATACCGTTTGTAAGGAATGAATAAAATATTTTAGATTCTGATCTCTATCTAATTTAAAATAACTGATTTGAAGAAAATCCGCTAACTTGTTTTTTAAATATTTGTAGAGTGTAACCGCAATTTTCAATCTGATTATAATTTTAAATTAATGTTAGCGTAAATGTAGCGTTTGTAAAGTATATATGAATAAAATATTTCATATTATAATTTTGCTAAAATTAATTTTAATAACGATAATTGAATGTGTAACGTTAGTGCTACATAGTTGCAACACAGATAGAACACATAGACACAATACATTTACGAAACATCTGTGTGATCGACTATTTTGCAATTATTTAACTACAAAATTAACAAAGACGCACTCGTCTCAGATACGAGTCACCAGTCGTTTATTTTGCTTATTCCACGGAATCTGTGTAACTTTTGTGGAGAGAAGTCTTCCAAATGACACAGAACGTGACAAGCCTAACGATTGTTCCAACCGCTCACCACCGCTACCACACTACGAATAAACTCAGAACTCGGGAAACACGGAAAAATTAACACGTCCTTCGCATGTGACAGCTCTAACTAATTTTCCCACCGACCATCACCGCGACCAGATCACGAATAGAGTCCGAACTGGGGAAATTAACCAACTTGTTACTCTGACTTTATTCGTTGTGTGGTCGCGTTAATGGTCGGTGAGCTGTAGGAACATTAGGTAGGGCTGTCACATGCGAAGGACGTGATTGAAGCGTTCGTTAGGCTTATCACATTCTGTGTAATTTGAAAGACTTCTTGCCACAACACTTACACGGGTTCCGCGGAATTACCGTAATAATACATTTGTGGTAATGTATTTCCGCAAAGTAACGCCTGATTCTTGAAACACTTTTAGCAAATATTTTCTCTGGCTGACAAATTGTACCTCTCCTACCCGGGGTATAAACTGGATCATTCATTTGTACCTACAAAATCTGATCCCTACAAAAGGTAACCGCTCGGATCCGTCCAATTACCAGCCCATAGTCCAAAACTTACTCGTTTTCAAAAGTTATGGAATCCAAAACAAACTGCCAGCTCTTAAGGTACCTAGAGGAGCACCAGCTATTAAACGATTGACAATACGGTTATCGTCGTGGTCGATCAGCTGGTGATCTTTTAGTTTACTTAACACACCGATAAGCACAAGCAGTTGAAAACAAGAGAGAAGCATTGGCTGTTAGTTAGGACATAGCGAAAGCCTTTGCTCGGGCGCAACAAGGCGCTCCTATCGAACTTCCTTCTTAAGGTCTTCCTGAGAAATCAAGCAAATGGGTCACTAGTTTTTTGATGGAACGTAGCATCAAGGTCGTTGTTGAGCTGGTGTTCCCCAAGCCTATGTGATTTCTCCTACACTGTTTCTTCTGCATATAAATGACTTAGTTAAACTCATTGCAACACAGGCGACACTACTGGCGAAGCCTTATACTTCGGCCGGCCCAATATTTCTCGAGAACATCTGATCGAGAGCCGGACTAACTTGTGTTGAAAGTTGACAATCTTTTCTCCAAAATTTCGTATGAGGGCTAGCAGAATCTGGTGCAATTTGACCCTAGAAAGACACAAGTTTGCGTGTTTTTTTGCTAAAAAGACTTCCTTTGTCAATGGCAAAATGGCAATGGCATTTCGAGTGATGTTCTATTTCGTGGGCATCTAGAGGAGAAGGCTTAAATAGCCTCTAAAAAACTTGGTGTGCTCAGTAAGGCAAGACCTATCGGCTTCAAGCCGACCTATCGCTTACAACTCTGGGCAGAGGTTCCCCAGCATTAGATCCTTCATATTGACCGCATTCAACTGTGATAGAGACTGTCGGTTCATTTCCTATTTATTGCTCCTTAGCAATTTCTCTGCATAATCGCATTAAATGATCATGTATTTAAAACATGCTTTACTATTAAATGCTTATTTCATAATGGAAATTACCTAACCTTTTCTTACCTATAATAATATGATTAAAAACATACAATTAATTGTCATACATTGGTAATTTACATTTTTATCCCTAATTTTTGGGGAAACAAAATGCTTATAGATGTTACTTTATGGATTGGGGACATAAATATAAAGTCGGTAGCTTTGTTTTTATGTACCCACTGTATGGTTATAATTTTATTATACATAGTACCTAGGTTACTATGGGTAGTCACTATGTTAATAATATAATCTGTTTAAATTATAACTATTGTTAAGCTTATTTTGTGATGTAGGTAATTATTTGTGTATAGATAACTTTATTTAGGTAAGTCATATTGACATGTTTTAAGAGTAAGATGCCTTACCTACAAAATAAAAATAATTTGAGTTTGAGTTTGACTTTAATGAACTTTTTAATGTAAGTTAACGACTAATAACAAATTACGAATATTATGTATCTGGACGACAGTCTGACAAAAGCCGAGAAAGCTATGTATTTTCCTGGTCGTTTATTGATTGTTCATGATAAAAAATACAAATCCGTTTTAACTAGTTCACCTGATAGAAAATTATTATTTCAAGTGTTTTTTAGAAATGAGGCGACATACATCTTCGGAAATTTATTCTAAAAAAATAACGAGTTCTACAAATTATGTCCTATGATGAAAACACGATAGCGTAACACTTGTAATGTAATTTTTTTCAAAATTAGCAATTTTAGTAATTATTTATTGCAAATTATTGGGCAAAACAAAAAATAGCTTATTAACACATCGCCATCGCAAAATTTAGTCTTTTGAAGGTCAAATTACATTATAATTTTAAAGTATGAATATATTTCTTTTTTTTTGTTTGGGGTTCGGAAGCCGAGAGGAAAAAAAAATCAGTATATGTAGACCAGTCTATTATGTTTCACTGTCTAACAAAAAAAACGATATTAACGTTGTGCATTTTTGATATTTTGGAATGGTTAGGGAATAATTTTGCACGAATTGCTTTATTTATCAGTATGAAAGTACAATCATTTATGTGGTAGAATACAATATTCATTTATTACGCTATCGTTCACAAACATGACAACACGAACATTCGCTCAAGCGCCCTGCGCCGTCTTATTCGCGCAAGCGCCCTGCACCGTCTAACGAATTCTCGTCTTACGAAATTTTTAGGTCACGTATTCTGACGCGAGTTTAGAAGTTTTTACCCATACCAAAAAAAGTGCAAAACGCCGCTAAACAAGTTTTCACTTCAAAAACTATACTCCGTATTTTGTTTATTTAAAAATTTATTTAAACAGGTCTTTAAAAAGACGTGTTTCCAAAAACTATATCTTTTACAAATTTAGTCGTGTAACAAATATACACTTTTAAAGTCGTAAAATGAGAGCACATTTAATTTCTCAATTTTCTAAAATATGGGAGTGGAAAAATCTTAATGAAAACTTTTAATGAAAATTGGTTGGAGCGAGAAAGTCCAAAGTTTGATATTTCAGAACTTTTTCAAATGTAATAATACTACGAAATATATAGAATATTTTTTTGCTTAAAAGGGAAAGTGGAATGTTGGATCATTCAGTCAAACTGTTCAATATACGCGTGTTACTTAAGCTTAGTCTAATTTTTAATAATAAAGTCTTTCATCAAATTGTTAATTTTGTCATATCGAAAAGTACAAAAACCTATACACGGGAGTCAGACTCCATTTTTGCCACTTTTTTATTATTCAGGGACAGAATAGTAAATAGTATAGTACTACTATTTAAATTATGCTCTTCGGCTTTACACTTTTTACTCTTTTTACACTTTATACTTTTATTTTTAAACTGGCTGATCTAATCTAAATTTAAGCGAAATGATTAATTATGTAATAACAATTTTATTTAGATATCTTTAAAATCCATTCGGATCTCCGAAGCTTGACGAAAGTAGCCGAAGCGCATAATTTAAACAGTACTACTGTACTAACTTACAGACGACTCACTGATATACAATATGCAAGCTAACTCCAATCCTAAGATGTGTAGCAAAGGCTTATATTGAGCCTAGCGTGTAGACCCGATTTACTTAAAAACTTATGCATTTCAATGAAACTTGAAACTTGAGACGTTGATTGAAGGCTCAGATAGCGCTGAGTATATCATATCGCTTTTTATTGCGTATTGTGTTTGACATCATGACATGAGACTCCTCCGCCATAATCTAGGTAAACTGCGGAGTAAAACCACGTTGTTAATTAGCATTTTTCAAAACAAGTAGTGGTACACAAATAATGCACATTAAACTGATAGTCTAGGCGACGTGATTTTCTTACCATTTAGGAAATCCTTACATTATCATAAAAAAAACAAAAAAAACTTAACTGTCAAATGATACTCTTGTCATCGCTATATTAACACATCAAAGGATTTGTTTCATTTGCCACGGGAATTCATAAAATGATGGAAATGTATCATTTCCATCTTTTCAGCGTCTCGCGGTTGCATTCAAAATCCTTAATTAACATTTAGCTGGTCATTAAATCACAATTTTGCATTGAAAATTTAGACCTAATGATTGATTTAAAATATAATTGAGTCTCTCGAAGTGTAAAAATTAATGACTGATTAAAAGTTAAGTTACGTCTCTGAGTTAAATTTAGTAATGATAATTTGTAGCGTTAAGGTGTGTCAAATGTAAGCGATTTTGTTTTTGGATTCGATTTCCGACACATTCAGACACAACTGCAACAAAATATAGTCTTTTCTTTTTTTATAAATATTTTTATTACTTATATACAAGGCTTTGTTTAGCATCGTTGAGTAATACTTATATCCACAAGCATATAACTTGCTTGCTTTAGGGATTTTTATTTAATCTTAACTGTACACTATAATATGTTACACAGGAGGCGAACTTAATGCGTTTGGCATTTTCTATCCCTCGTGTTTTGAGCCCAAAGAAAAAATGTAATGAAAAGTAGTTATTTATACAAAACATCGATAAACCTACGGACACCCCATCCTTAGCGGTTTGCTAGCACGTGACTAGTGACAGAGTGGCCGCGTGCGCTTGCGCATATGAATGGCTGTTACCGTTCTATGAAACGCAGATCTCGCGTAATGTGTCATTGACCACTATACGCGTATATGGTTGGTAAGTTAGGAAAACTGCCCGGAAATCCATCTGATGGTATTTATCGCTTATAGTTTACTTAATGACACTAAAATGCATAAATTTTCGAAACTGCAACACACCAGCAGCTGCCAGTGAAAGATAGATTATAGATTTGACATCCCAGTTTCAAGTTAGTGGCGCACCATTAGCTTATTAGCTGTTTGTAGGCCACGGTTATTTCTTACAACCAGGAAAATCTACAGGGGTAAGAAACATATGTTTATAGAATCTATCTAGATATATCTACAATATTTTGTCAGTCTGACTGTGTCACGATCCCGGTGACGAATCTTCTGAGCCGCTCGTGACGAAATTTAGCTTAATTTTTTTTTTATTAATAGAAATTTAGCCCATAGGGTACTTTTTATTCCGCTCACTCAAGGGGTTCTCATAGGAAAGGGGAAAAAGCAAAATGTAAATTTGGCTACAATCCATTTCTACAACGCGTTGTTAATTCTTTTTTTGGTTTGTACTTAGTACATTTTGTTTCGCAGATTGTTACATATTTTTTCCATGTTATAAGTTTTGTAATTTAGAAATAACAGACATAACAACACTCAGTATAAAGTGACTAAATAACTAATAATAACTTAAAATCATTCTGGATTTCATAGAGAAACATTTGAACATACAGGTCATCTTACATATCTTTACGTGAAGTCCCTCTGCAGAATATAGGCATTGAGTGCCAAGTGAACGAAGTTCACCGCGTTGGCTATATAATATTATTACCTAAAATAAAATCTCTGGAACCATTGATCTAATTTAGAAAATTTAATTAGTAAAAAGTTACACTATTTCTAAATCGTAAAAAGCACAATTCTGCTTCTGCGCTAAACGACGCAACGTTTCCATGTCCCACTAAAATAGTACAGACAAATAATGAACACTCTATGGGTAGGTAGTAATCATCTTACGTTTCCATGTTCCACACAACATAGTGCAGAAAAACAATGTACACTCCAATGTACTCCATAGGCAGTAATAATCTTAAAATTCAAATTTTCAACGAACAGAAAATATAAAGATATCGAGTTAAGATGAATCTAACGAGTTCAAACTTTATCAGGCATTTCAGGGCTACTTTTCCTATCTTCGAGCTCCATCATCAGCATTCGTTAGAGTTTTATCTGTTAGGCCTGATACGTTCAAAAGTGAAATAAATACCCTTAGTGCGTCTAATATCTATTCTGATTCTTACAAATAAGCTGCAAATCAGACAATGACCTTTAACGTTTGGACAGATCTCCATACTCTACGGCTAAGATCCATCACGATCATGTCAGCTATCAAATGAAAAATCGAATCAAAATGCGTTCATGCGCTGAAGACCTACAATAACAATGTAACAGACATACACACACTTCTATAAACACGTCTAACTTATAACATCCCACGTTTTGAGTCGGGGTTAAAAAAGAAAGTCTCTGATGATATGTCAGCCGCGTTCTCGTCTCTGCCAACAATGAAACGTAATCTGAGACTTTTTTAATTTTATTGCTTTATAAATGAAATATATTATTTTTCCCGGAATATGGTTTGCATAAAAGCAATTAGCTGCTAGCATATTTTTAACTGATTTCGAAAAAAGAGGAAGTTTAACGTTTGACTCCTAAATTTTTTATGTATGTTAATAGACTTGTATAATTTCTGAATCAATTTTAAAAATTAACTTTTTAATTTAAAGAACGCACTTCCAAGGTGTTTCCATTGCTACCAAGTCAAGACAAAAATACTGGAGGAGGCGACTTTCCTAGGTTTATTTGCAGTTTTACTGTGCTAAAATTATTGACTGCAACATATGTAAATACATATGTTGTTATTGTAGGTAGAGTATTATACAATATATTGTGATAGTAGGTCGGTAGGTTACATAGTCTTCTTTGTGATTAATTATATTATGTTTAATATGCTAAATCAATATAAATCAATCAATCTTTGTCGCGCTTTAAAGCCCAGTTTAAAGCAAGAACTAGCCTTTAATACAGAAAAAATGTAAAAACATTTAATTAATATTTTTTTAATTATATAATTTTATTTAATAGGTACCTAGAATCAATGTTAGTTATATTATAACAAAAAAGAACTGTACACAGAAATGCAATAAAATGCAAGTTAAAATCCATAATTATATATATATATATATACAACTTCCCCAGACTTTATTATATATATATATATATATATATATATATAATCAAGTCTGGGGAAGTTGTAACAACGCGAGGTTAGCAACTAGCACATTAGACATTAAAAAAAATATTCAGAATGTTAATTTGTTTTCAACGTAATATTTTTGTGCTAATTTTAAACTAATATAAACAAATTGTGACATCGGCCTTTGAATTTTATGCCTTTTGAATTTTAGACATATTTTGCCACTTTTTGCATATGTGTATATACCCATTTTTGAAACTTGTCACAACATAGTATAAAAAGTCACTTCCTCTGTCTCTATGTCCCTTTGTATGCTTAAATCTTTAATACTACACAACGGATTTTGATGCTATTTTTTAGATAAAGTAATTGAAGAGGAAGGTTTATATGTATACTAGCTGCTACCTGCGGCTTCACCCGCGTTTTCACAGAAACCCGGTGTGCGATCGGGATTAAAAATAGCCTATATGTTAATCCAGGTCACAATCTATCTGTCTTCCAAATTTCAGACAAATCCGTTCAGCCATTCGAGCGTGAAAGAGTAACAAACATCCATACATCCATACTTACAAACTTGCGCATTTATAATATTAATAGGATATCATAATCTTGCGAAGCCGGGGCGGACCGCTAATTTTTATAATATAAATATCATTGTCTTCAAATTATAAATTCGCAGTTATCAGCAATTTCTCAAATTTTTAGTGGGTTATAACTTATACCTAATAGATACAACTCGATCGCCTCTATGGTCAGCGGTCCGGTGTTATACTTAACTTCATGCCGGCTTCGGTCCCCGGGTCTGAAACAAAAGGAAAATATGATTTTTCAATTCAATTTTAATCCTAAATCAACATGACGAAGGAGTGCATGTGTACCTGGTGATTGTATGGTAATACTTAACCAGCAGAATTATGAAAAATAGTTTTGGGTTTAGGAATGTCCTAGTATAATATGTCAACATTTGTAATAAAATAAAAACTTAACCGTAATGACTCCGTCATATTCCGGTTTCGAGGGTAGGGTAGCCTAAGTCTACCAAGTCTGCACAATAGGCCTGACATCCCGGCCTCACGACAGTGACACAACTTTAACATCTATATTAACTCTTTTACCATAACCCTTTACCCGGAACCGGATTTCAAGTATTATTTTGTTACTTATTGCTTCTAACTAACCTTTTAAAATCACATTTAATGATAACTAAGTAGAAATACCGGCTACAGTGTTGGTCTAGACCGCTTAACGGTTAATGTCTATTTAACTATAAATCTACATTATTCGCAATCATAATGTTAGACCAGTTCCACCTTACGAACATTATAGTAGAGAAGCCCAGTATGCTAAATCTGTTAACTCTTTGTCTATTAGATGGGGGAGATTATAAAAGTCGCGATACGTTTACAATTAAGCGTCGCGGGAAGCGTCTAAAAACTAAAAGAATAATTACAATCATAAGCGATCGCATTATATATTGATAGCCTATATGCCTAATGTGACTCCGATGACGCGGACGGAAATATGTTAGTCAATCAGACAGGTCGCCGCAATGGCTAATTAATTAACATTGATGACTTGTTTTTTAATCCATTCACTCCCATACGTTAAGATCAAACCGTCAGAATATTTAGGCATGCATTCATTTTTATAAAACAAACCCACCTTACTTTCATCCGACATGCTTGTGTACATTTTAAAGCCAAACAAGTGTAGGCAGACTAACGTACTCGCATGACTATATCCACAGATATGGCTATATACAAAATGTAGATATTTGAATGTGGTACAAGTTTATCTCCCATATTATTATCTAACTTCCGAAATCCACTCTTAGAGTCCCGTTCTATAACTAACTCCGGAACCCTACATTTTGCTAACTAAATTCGTGTTTTTCACTATTAAGAGAGATGATAGGATAATAAATTATTAATAAACTCTTTATTACCAGTATAATTACACCGGTCAAACATAAGAGGTGTACAGTTTCAATGCCAGACTCCCGAGCTGTTTGTTCAGCTTGGCCGGCTTCAAAATGTTTCGCAACATACAAGCAACAACACCTTGAAAGCAAACTAAGTATTTGTTTATGTGCAGTCTATCTAGGTAATTAAATAAATCATAAAACTATAAAATCCAAAAATAAATGCTATTGCTATATAAAACTTAACAGGAAAATAATTTATACATCAGAATGACATAGACTACAATGTATAAAAAATATAAGTTGGTACCTATACGGATAAAGCTGCGAGTGAAGTACTAAATAATGCATACATTTTCCCCGTGTTGGTACGGGCTCCCGTGCCAGGCAGCTCGTAAAAGGCGAGCATAGGCTTACCATCACTAACACCGTGACATCCTACTAGGTGGTAGAGTTTCGCAGCGTATGTATAATATGTGCGTATAAAATGTGTATCTGAAATAACCCGCCCTGAGTCTGTTCTGCATATGGCACTGTCATTAAAATACAATAGTTATTGTCATAAGAGGTGCCGGTGTCAATAATATGCTATTACTGTCGAGTGCTAACGATAATATTGACAACATACACTTCCCTGTTTAGCTTATGTTTTATGTTGCACTTTGTAGAACAATATGCATATTTCATATCTATTTACCGAGACCACGACTGTATTAAATCTTACAAAGATTTATTTGTGTAATCTGTGTTGTTACGCCGATCGCATTCGCAACTGTGAGATTAAAGAGAGTGGGATTATAAGAATGTTTTGGTGTAAGAATAAGAAAGCATGCTCTTTTGTATCAGTCATGTGGAAATAACGGCATATGATATATTAGCACAAGGATAGGTATGCAATGCGAATAAATAAATATCCCTGGACAAGTTACACAAATTGGACCTAACTCCAAAGTAAGCAAATTATATGCTTGTGTTATATATGTTATTCATATACATACATAAAAATGCTTTACTAGAAACCAAATAAATTAAATAAACACGCAGACACACAAACGCCAACCCCCATCGAACCTGAGCCTCGCGGTCGGTGAGTTAGGCGTATACGCTTGCCGCTTGACCAAAGAGGTGGTTATTTAATGTGGCGAATGTGGATAATAGGTATTCAAAGCAAATGTGGATTGGTACCCGGGTTGCCTTGGTTACCATTTTGCGACCAGAACGCTCGAGTATTTTTTTGGGTTGAATTCGGAGTTACATCACCGAATGTATTTGGTCGGCTGCAAGAAATGAATGTGGCTAGGCAGGTCTCTAGGAATCGTGACACTTGGCACTTAATACCCTCTGCTTACCCTGAAATGCACTTGGTGTGAAGATGTTTGCTTAATGTAGTATAATGCAAACACAGATCAGATATCAATTTTGAGAAAATGGCGATATTATCTCGTTAAACAATCTGCTAGACAACCGGAAAGAGGAAGCTTTGTGTATATCTGTAACGAATGACCATGATCCTTTCAATTATTGATTAAAATTAATGGACACACCGTGTCTAGGCAAGACATTCAAAATTAATTTAACAATTGAACAAAATGTTAACCCACTCCATTGCGACATGAAAGAAGGATATTACTTTAACTAATAAACTTATATATCCTATCCTATTAATATTATAAATGCGAAAGTTTGTATGTATGGATGTATGGATGTTTGTTACTCTTTCACGACCGAATGGCTGAACGGATTTGTCTGAAATTTGGAACACGAATAGATCGTGACTTGGATTAACATATAGGCTACTTTTTATCTCATTCACACAATGGGTTCCTGTGAAAACGCGGGCGAAGCCGCAGGCAATAGCTAGTGTATAATATAGCTAAGAACCGTCTCCATCACATCTTTCAAACAAAATCCGTATCACAATCTGTGCACTCATTGGAAACTTATTATGCCATAGACACACAAAAACACACAAATTCGTCAAACTTATAATACCCTTCATTTCCTTCGGGGATAAAAAATCTGTACATGAAATATTTTTCAGAAACAATTATTGCTGCGTATTATTTTGATGAATGTATTAATTTGATGATGAATTTTGGTCGGTTTGTCTATTAGTTTGTTTTTTTATCCAAAAACTTTACCCTTTTTCACCAAATTTTGTAATGTAGTAGCTTTATAAACAGGGTTAACATTTAAGATAACTTTTATTGCAGGAAATTATTTCGTTTCAAACGCTAAACACGGAATGTCACTTCAATGTAGGTACGAAGTCGCAGATAACAGCTAGTATCGTGAAAAACGACAATTACTAATTATTAAAATACTAATATAAAGGTTGATATAATCATTTGCCTTTTCTAAGATTGCACGTATAATGTTTGGATATAATATCAAACCTACTTTTTTTTTGTTTCAGCTTCAAAAATTATTTTACGTGGCATAAACGGAGAGTTCAGATCAGGACAGCTCACTGCTATTTTGGGGCCATCTGGTGCAGGCAAAAGCTCTCTTCTAAATATATTAGCTGGATATAGGTTAGTTATTTATCTATTGTTACTTTTAGGTGATATATTTACGCCCGCAGTTGTATTTGCATGGCATATAGGAGATATCGTCCTCAAGTTTACTTGAAGAAATATTTTGAGTGATAAAATAATATTTCAATCCGAGAAGACTCTGTTAAGATTGGTCAAGTCGATTATTTGTTTAAGAACAAAGAGATGGGCAAAAATCTCAACCAGTGACTTTAAAACATTTTAAGACGGAAGGGTTCCAGATATTTATCACAATTACATCGCCTCTGTGGTCTAGCGGTTCAGGTGTTGGACTTGACTACCTGAGCCCGGGACGGGTTCGAATCCCGCGTCGGGCAACAAAAGAACATTAGGGTTTTCTAATTAAAAAAGGCGGGTTGCACTCCGGGAGTGCTGGCAGAAGTGAAAACTTGAATATTAACGTTGCACATTTTTGATATTTTGGAATGGTTAGGGAATAATTTTGCATGAATTGATTTAATTATCAGTATGAAAGTACTATCATTTATGTACAAATATTATTTTCATATCAATAACCTGCGTTTAGCTTGACAAAAACTCGCTAAAGTGAGACCACACGACAGCTAGGAGCGTCGTCATATTATCTGTACAACGAACATTGCTCGTTTACACATAAAGCTTATTTTTCAAGATTGAACATATAGAGCAATATATATTGATAATATACGTATCTGCTATCATGTTGTCTGGTAAGAATGTAATGGTAGGTATATTGCGGCGTATTATCCATTGCGATACCAATACTCTTCGGAAATATCTTAGCAATGCAAAAACAGCAATGAATCTACGTTTTATTTTAGATCTCGCGCAAGCGCCCTGCGCCGTCTTACGATCTGACGATCTGACGTGAGTTTAGAAGTTTTTACCCATTCCAAAAAAAGTGCGCAACACCGCTAAAGAAGTTTTCACTATAAAAAAATGTTGCTCGGGATTGGATATGTGCCTGGTTGGCGACAGATTGGCCACTTATTGCAAGAATAGTCGTTCTATTCTGAAAATAATGCAAAAAGAAAGTAGTGTGATAACTTCAGCGATTTCTAGAGGGCGCCAAAATAATTATTTTAGTATCTTCACGCCCAAGAGGTAGGCTGAGGCACAACCAGTGCACCCACGACTAGCCGAAATCACTAAGCCTTACAAAGTGATAGATGGTAAGCCCATTGCCAACCGGGCACATATCCAATCCCTGGCAACGTTTTCCTAATTAGAAAATTGAAAATACACAATTTCCTATTATTTTTAATGTCCGATCTAGCAATCTACCCAGGACCTCTAGAAGTCAAGTCCGACGCCGGACAGTTGGGCCACGGAGGCGATTTAAACAAGTCGAAATCGTTTTTTAAGGACAAATATAATACTAAGCTTACAAGTTTAATAATAATCTTAGAATTAAAAAAAATCAATGAACCTCTGACAAACGGTTTTAAAAGTTATGACAAAAATACGTGACACTCATACACATCTAACTTGCAACAGGGGGGTGATTATGTAACTCAGTTACCAACTCAAAATGAATGAGTGTGCATCAAATCGCTGTCAAATGACGTGTTTTGTATTTGCTATCTCCAGTGACCAACAGAAATACAATAGAGATAGCAAACACAAATGACGTCATTTGATGTACACTTTTACAATTTGAGTTGACAACTGAGATACATAATCACCCCCCAGCTCTCTTTCTGATGTGTATTAGATAAGCTTCAAAAGGTAACGAAACATATTTTTGTAACTTTTAAAATATGATCCATTATCCACCACCCAGTTCAGTCATTAGGTTCTTGTCATCCATTCCTCATCAACAGAAAACATGAACACATGTTCATATTTTAGTTAGGACGAATCTAATGAGTCCAAACTCGTTGGGCTTACCGGTAGGCATTCCGGGGTTAGCTTTTCTATCTTCGAGTTGAACTACCAACTTTAAGGGTTACTCTTGAATCTCCGTTTCATGGAAATGGAAAATTATAATTGAGTTTTTGTTCCAAGAAATTCAACGAGTCCGATATAATCCTAATATATGTATATAAATTACGTGTCACGTTGTTTGTCCGCAATGGAATCCTAAACAACTTAACCGATTTCAATTAAATTTGCACACCGTGTGCATTTTGATCCAATTTGAAAGATAGTTTACATCCCAATTTATGATTAAAAAAAATTACCACCCGAGCGAAGCCGGAACAGGCGACTAGTAAATTATAATTAACTGATAATCTATTGTTTAATAATTTACTAGTATTGTGTTTAAGAGTATAAATTTATTCTCTTTCTAATTTCCGGCATGCATGTTATAGAGTTACAACAGTAGCCCCACTGTTCCGTCTTCCTCCTAGTGGAATAATCTAGTCATCTACAGTACTAGATTATTCTACTTATGTACACAGTGAATGCTAAGTATAGTGCCACCAACTTATTTGTGCAATAGTTAAAATCTGGAACTAAACTGCTGTTTTATAAGAACTAAAAATGAAACTCCCAAATTTTTTTAACACTTTGTTATTGTACCGACTCCAAATAGGAGAATGTTCTCAATTCGACTGTGTTTGTTTTTTATGTTTCTTGCGCGATTACTCGGCTAAAAGCCAACCGATTTTGATGGTTCTTTTTTAGAAAAATAGATTATGATTTGGGACCTCGAAATTTTGCTTGTATTGTGATCTGACTTGTGGTGGTGGCTGAAAGTAATAACGCAAATTATTTTACATTTAAGTAAAAAAGTTTACGCACTATTAAGTATAACTCAAAAACGACTAGTAGGATGTGGGTAAAATATATGTGGGACCAATTTGAAATCAACTGCTATCTGTCGGGAAAAGAATTATCAAATCGCGATGTGGCCATAATGAAATAGTTGAAGGTGGATTTTGCAGTGTCACTGAGCTTAATTATTACGTCAGATACAATGTCACAATATCGACACAATGTTTACTGACAAGATAAATTGCTCGCACTGCACCTACCTCGTACATCTGTGGTGCTAGTAACAAACTATTATGCCATGGTAATAAAATAAACTACCGGCTTCAGTTGTAATTGTCACGATATTATAATGACTTTATTGAATATTTAATTTAATACATTGTGTTTAGAATGTTACGGAAAAATTCCTACCCCTGCCCGCAGCTTCCGTGTGTTAACGTAAATACCACTCGAGAATATTTTTGAGAGGTCAGCAAAAAAGGCTCTCCTGATGGCAAGTAAGCACCTTTGCCTGTACCACAGATATTACAGACGTTAAAGAAATGAGCGGCAGGAACATGACAGTCATTATGGCGCCAGGAATAGGAACGGTGGTGGTATCCTACCCGGGCAAATTTCTGCACAGCACTCTACCCGAATGATCTTGTTGGTAATAACTTATATTTTAAATGTACTCGCCTCTTACAAGTGTATAACAAAGTGGCAGATAGTCTATTTTACTCAGCCTTGACCAACACTAGGAAAATCGTTGAGTATTGGCTGTTCTAGTATTTAAATAATAAATATAGCCCTACAATTATTATTTTCGCTATTGTGTTCCGTGCTGAGTGGTACTGTAGTCCATATGCTTATACATGTACCTTAAAATTCCGTCCATCAGGTACCCCAGTAAGACATGTGGTGTCTACAGGCAACGGCGGTCCTATCTATTAAATAACCGCTTGCTTGTTCGTTACTAAGTACAGAGATACTGCTCGAAACCGACTTTTGTGGGGTTGTGTATTTATCTATAACCATGTCTATGTACCATCTTGAGATATGACTTCCTCTTTGCTTTGGTTAAATCCCATCTTGCAGAGTTAATACATAATTATTATAGCAGGAAAACTCGACTAAAGTTAGCTTTGAAACGAAACTAGTGTACTTTAGATGCATTGTGACTCGATGCGGTTTTTGTACATGGAAAAAGAATTTCAAATAGAGCTCGCTGTCACGTCATGATCGCCATGTAGGGATGACGTTGAAAATAAAAACAACCCCACACTTCAATTTATTCAGTACTAGCGTCCCGCCCCGGCTTCTCAAAAGTATTAAATATACATATAGACCTTCCTCTTCAATCTCTTTTTCTATTAAAATAAACCACATCAAAATCTGGTGCGTAAAGATTTAAGCAAACAATGTTAAGTAGGGACAAAGAAAGCGACTTTGTTTTATACTATAAAGTCATACCAAACAGTTTGGTATAAAATTTACATGGGACCTTACTCGACTCTGTAGAAGTTGTGCTTGGTCTAACACAGAGGTTCCCAAACTTATTTCATGTAACGCCCACTTTGAAAATCAGTTGTTTTGTAGCACCCCCCCCCTCGTTTTTTTCTTGTCAATAACCTCAATAACATATTTGTTGCGCCTAGTTTAAAAAAAAAACATTTTTTTCAAGATTTAGGCTTCCAGCGGCCACAAGGGGGCGTTATCGCCTACTTTGGGAAAGGCTGGTCTAACATATCAAAGAAGTATATAGGTACGTCAAATTGAAAATCTCCTACGTCTTATCATCGGCTAGCAAAAACGCCAACCTGAGTTTTGTAACCAATATGAAATGGATCAAAAACACAATTGATTCCATATGAAAGTAATTTAATTGTCAGATGCCGTTAAGCTATTATTAGGTTTACTACTTTTAAAACTTCAATTATATTTTTTATAGAAGGAAAGAAAAGAAAGAAATAAAAAATATTTATTTGCGGAATATGAGTGTTACAAAGATGTTACAAAATTATTTAAGCCTTCCAACATATTCTACCAACTTGTGGTATGCAAATATTTTAAAAGGTTTTAATCAAATTACTATTTTTAATTATTTAGTTACTATTTACACACTGTATTTTGTTTTTATTACAGGATTATTTATTAATACAAATCTTTTTTAGAATATAAATTAATTTGTCCCTTTCTACCGTAAACTACCACCGTTTCCAAACCTAGCCAGACAGGAGAAGATACGGCAAAACAAACTCCCCGGCAACCAATCATATTAGAAATACTTTATTATTTATTCTTGTCTGCAAGAAAATCTTTGACACTGTAATATGTTTTCTGTAAAAATAAGTTGAATACTTTTTTTCGAAATTTTTAACACGTTAGATAGACTTATAAGGCTCATGTCTGATAACTTATGTCAGAGCAGCAGGAAACGTGTCATGAATTGTGCTTCGCGTAATTAAATGTTTTTTGTACTAAAACTAACTAGACAGGTTACAGGCATATTTTGTGATATACCGTGGTGAATCCCTTATCATTTGAATCCCTTACATCATGTCGTAAACTATTTTTTTGTTGCAATGCGATATGATAGTAAGATACCAAAAAAAACCTTTTGTGCAAAATTTAAAACCTATTTTTTTATGTGTAAAAGATTTAAGCACAGAAAAACTAAAAAAAAAATTCATTGACGTCTAAGTAAAACAAAAACAAAAATATGTATTACTAAGTATATCACTTTTAAGAAATGATTTTCGTTCAAAAAAATATCATCAAAATTCATTAAGAATGAAGGTATAATAATAAAACAAATCCATTGGTAAAATTTTAAAATTTGTGCATTGAAATAGTTTCTATATTTATCAAATTCCTTTTAGAATGTTGGAAGATACATTTTTAATACATTAATTATATGTTGACCGCCTCGTTGGTCGAGTGGCTAGCGTACACGCCTAACTACACCGATCATCCGCGAGGTTCGGGTTCGATTCCCGACGGGGGCAGGCATTTGTGTGATGAACATTAAGATGTCTGCATTTCCGGGTCTGGGTGTTTATTAAATTTATCCTGGTATCTACTTAAGTATTTCTATGTATTAGAATCGTTGACTAACACCCATAACACAAGCATATAATTTGCTTACTTTGGGGTTAGATTCAATTTGTGTAACTTGTCCAGGGATATGTACTAGGTACGGTGTTTTTGTTTTGGTGTACACGTTGAACGTAATAATAATAAAATTCGGGTTGCAGTGCTGGCAGAAGTGAAAACTTGAATATTAACGTTGTGTATTTTTGATATTTTGGAATGGTTAGGGAATATATGTATTTTTTATGATATTGGAGGGCAAACAAGCAGACGGATTTCCTGATGGTAAGAAATTCACGCCGCCTAAAGACACCAAAGGTGGAAATGGTGCGTTGCCAACCTGAGGCCG
>NJDC01002324.1:91211-134191 GCA_002245475.1 Calephelis virginiensis
GACAGGATTTGAACCTGTAACCTTTCGTCTCAAGCCGACGAATGCTCTAACCAATTGAGCTACTGAGGATTCAAGTCCCGTGGCGAAATTTTTAATTCCTTTCTTAACCAGTTAACGCGGGTAGTTATGTCCTATATATTTTTTCTTTCTTTAAAATTTGTAGAAGCCTTGACACGAGTTTAGAAGTTTTTACCCATTCCAGAAAAGTGCGCAACGCCGCTAAAGAAGTTTTAAAGTATCTTCACGCCCATATCTCGGAAGAGGTAGGCAGAGGCACAACCAGGGCACCCACGACTAGCCGAAGATACTAAGTCCCACAATGTGATAGGTGGAAAGCCTATCGCCAACCGGGCACATTTCCAATCTCGACCAACATTTTTTTATTAGAAAATTGGAAAATTCAATTTTCGTTTAATTGGCCGACCCGGGATTCGAACCCGGGACCTCATGCAGTCAAGTCCAACACCCGGACCGCTAGACCACAGGGGCGATTCAGAAGTTTTCACTTCAAAAAAAGAGAACTCTAATTAAATTTCATAAAATCATAGATTGCATACAACCGCTTTAAATGAACGTTAAATTTAATATGAGTTAACAAAAAGTCCAGTTCGTAATAGTTAAAAATACTTATCTAGTTTGATTCGTAGCTCATAAAACTATTTTTGTCATACGTATGGCAATACCAATTTAAATAATAGATTAGTTCTTGACGGATATCAGACGTAATCGTGACGTAGGCGTAGGTTTATATATTTCAAGTTTTTTAGGATTCCGTCCCTATGTGACAGCTGCTTATTTCGAAACCATTAGAACTAGTACCGTAATAAATTTTAATATCTTGTTGATAAGAACGCCATCTTCATTTCTCAAGACCAACTACTTTGTTTGAAAACTTTTTAGTGTGCCATCTGTGATCTTTTATCGTTATTATCAATATATTTGTTTGTGTGTGTCAAATGCATGGTATTGTGGGTAATGTTTTATTTATTAATTTAATGTACTTTATAAGCATTATTATTAAAATATTAGCGTTCTGAACTTTTCCTATACATAAACTATAAGTGTGCCAATTTTGTGCTCCTGCGTCGTCACAATTTTCGTAAAAAGGGGTCCAAAGTTTGGTATCACGTATTAATATATAGATTTACAGTTGAAACTTAATAGGTAGATTGATACGTATTCTGTAAACAGGTTTACGATTTTTAATCAAAAATGAAAAAGACGTTGTCCATACATGTAACTGAAACTAATTTTTTTCGACACGTCTATGGGTCTTTGAAATTGATAGTGAAGTTCCTGAAACCCACTTTTTAATCGATCGTTAAAAAAATAAACAAGCTCCAAGTGGTAAAATGTCACCCTTCCCCGTTTATTTTAGCAAGAGAGTGAAAAGTCTTATAGGCATACTTATACAATGTGATATTTCGAAACTTAATAAACCGAAATGTGCGGATACTACATACACAATTATCGATAAAACAATAAAAAAATAATTAACTTTAAATAAAATATGCAAATAACCTCAAAAACCTAGTTTCAAAGTTACAGAGCAATCAATTTAAAAAACTTTAAAAACATCACAAATTTCTAACATTTAAACTTTTTGTTAGGTTTTCCTGTTCTAAATTGTTATTTATTTTAACAAATTAGTGTAAGACTAATTTTAAAAATAGGCTATTAAAATACAAAGATGTAATAAAAACCAAAGAACATTAAATAATTATCGAGAACGTGTGCCGAAAAAATCTTTTTTATTTTTTTATCGATAATAATTGTCTAGTATCCGCATATTGCGGATTATCAAGTTTCGAAAAATCACATTGTGTTTTGTACTAGACTTATATTTAATTACTAGAATTAAATACTAGAATTATATATAAAATCTCGATTCGAATCACGATTTGGTAGTCCTTTTTTCAAAACATAGCCATTTCCAAGATGGTCCCACATCAATTTTATTGATAAAACTTCCAGTAGGATATTGCCTACTGGAAGTTTTGTGTTATATTAGTTCATAAATTCTGACGATCTCATTGGTGATGAACGTGTTGTTTCGGGTCTGCTAAATTAAATAGACTATCTGCCTCTCTGCCAGGCAGCTCGTAAGCGCCAAACACAAGATCACCGGTGGAAGAGCAACTTTTCCAGGTAGAAATCCACCGCCTGGCTTATTCTTGCCGCCTTAACGATTCTGTCAGTTTCCGTTCCGGAACGTAGGATAGACGGTGGATTTGCGCAATAGGCAATAGAACAGCAACGCACCTATAACATCTATGGTTTGTTTAGGTCACAGTTGTCTCTTTCTATCAGGAGAGCCGTGTGCTTGTTCGATGCCCCCTTACATAAAAAATACTTATCTTTAGAAAAAAGAACCAAAAAATAAGTTTTTATTGGCCGAGCAATTGCGTGACAAACAATCAAACAAAATTTGTCGTAACTTCCTCCTTTTTCGAGTTTGTTAAAAATTCAATAGACCTCCGACTCACACTTGGCCATTTTTTATGTTTTATGATAGTGATAGATATTATAATCTATCATAACATCTTAAGAATAATAATTAGCAGTATCGATTATTTAAATATTAGTAATCGTGCACGTAGCAAAAACTTTGTATTTAAAAATCAGATAGTAAAAAATGTAATTTGAATTATTATAAGCTGGATTTTCAACATTGTAGTTTTTATTACTCACAATGATTTTAATTGACAGTATGGTTGCTATGTTCTTTAAATAAAAAAAAAGTATCTTCACGCCCATATCCCCGAAGATTCTTAAAAATCAGATAGTAAAAAATGTAATTTGAACTATTATAAGCTGGATTTCCAACATTGTAGTTTACTCACTAAATGATTTTAACTGACAGTATGGTTGCTATGTTCTTTAAATAGTATTCGAATATTTTTTTTGTATTTTAATAACTTATATAGGCGAGTTTACCAAAAAGATTTATTAAAATATAAGTTCGATTATAAGTTTAAAATATAAAAGAAAGTTAACACATATATAGCATCATATCATTGTATTAATTTGAGAATTTATTTGGCTCAACCATTTTATAATTTTTCATTACGTAAGATTAAAAATCTGTACCAAATCTTATATTTATCTTATATTAATCTTATATTTATATAACTGATTTAAATTAATTTTTACAAATAAGTAGTCATATTTTCACAAAAAGAAACTTCAATTTTATTACATTTGATATGATGAGATTAATTATATTTTAAAAAATTGCTTCACCTCGATCACGTCACTTTTCAAACGAAAACTTCCCATCAAAATCGGTCCATCCGTTCAAAAGCTATGGTGCGACAGACCGGCAGACATCACATAAAATACATTTGTGAAGTAGTATTAATAATCGTAGTAGTGTAGTAGTATATTTTTAATTGTAGTATTGTAGTAATCATTCACACAAGTTAGTGCTTTTGCAGAGTACAAGGTGCCACAGGAATTATTTCTACAAATGGAGAACAGAGAGACCTTCGGCTGTTCAAGAAGTTATCGCGATACATCCTGCAAGACAACCTACTGCAGCCATTCATCACTGTCCAAGAAGCCATGTCTATGGCTGCTGACCTAAAGCTAGGCAATGACATAGGCAGAGACAAGAAAAAAGTTATTGTAAGTAAATTATTATGCTATATGAGAGCGAACAAGTAACTCTCTTGGTAGTAAGAGATAACCGAGGCCTACAGATATATGAAAATTTTAGCTGATTAGTTGACCTGTAGCCGGAACATTAGGCCTGATATGCAAGTCTCCTGGCTACCCTACTACTACACCTCCAGACCAGTACACGGGACTGTCAAAACTATCATTGTGGTGGAAGGATAGATAAGGCGGAACATTTCTGCACTTTTTTACTAGTGGAGTGTAGCAAAGAGTATACAAATACTACGTAATAAGAGACGGGACTTCCATAGATACAAAGCAAACCCGAATTTGTATAAAGTTTACTTGAAAAAGTATAACCTGTATAATTTGAAAGTAAGTCTAAAGGCATTTAGATATAAGGTAACTAGTGTCATATGATTTGGGCGGATAAAAAACATAGCAAACTTTTTTTTTGTTTTCTTATATGAAAGTTGCGATAAACTGGAGTGTAGTTATAAATAACACAAAAAAGTGAATTCGTGTCCAAAATATTTTCACGTAAAATATTGCCAAGACGAAACCATATGACTACCACTGTAAAAAAGTTATCACACGTCACGTAGAGTCACATTCTAACTTTAACAGCTCTAACTCTGCAAATGCCAACTTCACAAAATTTACAACTTAGAAAAAAATATACGAGTTGGCCGTTTCATCACCGCAAGGTGAAAATGTATTTATTACTTTACAAATAAATAAATTTATTTGTAAAATGTGTAAAGCACTTGTAGTAAAACATACATATTACTATTTTATTGAATCAGGCGTTACTTTGCGGAAATCCATTATAACAGATGTAAAATAAGCCTTTATTTTGCTAATTCCGCGTAAGCAGTGTAACTGTTGTGGCAAATAATCCTCCAAATTCTGGTCGCGGAGGTGGGTGGTGGGAACGTCAGTTAGGCTTGTCAAATTCTGTGTCGTTTGGAGGATTATTTGCCACAACAGTTACACTGCTTACGAGGAATTAGCAAAATAAAGGCTTATTTTACATCTGATACATATTACTACTTTGAAACTGTCTAGCTTTCAAATGATTGACTTTAAAAAATATATCAGAAATATATCTCAACATTATCACCGTGACATCTGACTAGGTGGTAGAGTTTAGCAGTGACTCGCCCGGACTGGTACCATCACCTTACCTATTCCTGACGCCATAACGTCATGACGTGTTCCGGTTCGGAGGGTAAGGTAGCCGGTAAACCTACTTTTGCTCGAGGCCTAACATCCCGGCCTCAGGTTGGCAATGCACCATTACCACCTTTGGTGTCTCTAGGTGGCGTAAATTCCTAACATCAGGAAGTCCGTCTGCTTGTTTGCCTTCCAATATAATAAAACACAAAAAAATCACTTTTTGTTTCTTGTACGAGCTCCCCGCGATACACTGACCTACCCAGTTTCTATTGTGTGGTCCAAATCGACATACGGACATGTCGAATCTATAAGGGTTCCGTTATTGCAAAATACAAACAAGACCACGGCACCGTCAGTAGGGCTACTCTTGAATCTCGATTTCATGAAAATTGGATATTGCAATTGGATTTGTCATTTTAGGTAGTCTTGAACTAGCCTGTTTTTTAATCTCAAAGACTAAATTGACGTAGCAATGTTGTCAGTTTTTTATCTATTTTTAGTTATTTATCTATTTATCATAATTAGTGCTATTATCGGAAAATTTTAATAAAATCTAAAAAAAAGTAAGTAAGTATCTTCACGCCCATATCCCCGAAGAGTTAGCCAAGCCAAGCACAACCAGGGCACCCACGACTAGCCGAAGATAATAAGTCCCACAATGTGATAGGTGGAAAGCCTATCGCCAACCGGGTAGGTATCCAATCCCGGACAACATTTTTTTTATTAGGAAATTGGAAACCCCAAATTTTCTTTTTGTTGCCCGACCCGGGATTCAAACCCAGGACCTCATGCAGTCAAGTACAACACCTGAAACGCTAGACCACAGAGGCGATTATTTTTAAATACATATCTATTTTACTAATTATCCAGACAATGACTTACAAACTCAAAATTAAAAATTGCTAAAAACCTACTTCAATTATATCCGTCCAATTAAACCAAAAATTAAGTGATTTCTACGACTTCATCATATTCTATCACCAGACCCAGACTTGATGGAAATATCACTACAATGAAAGTGCACTATTCTAAATACAAAAAAGAACTTCCTCCCATTTTTGATGTCGGTGAAAAATAGCACCCAGTGTCAATCCTGATAAATTTAGCGTTGCATCATCAAAAAATATTTGGTTTTTCTTTTTGAATAATCGACATCAACTTACGTTTCAAAAAATCGATATTTTATTTCATCCCTACAAAGAAAAATCAGTTATCATTATTTGTGAACTTGACATTTACACCTGTCAATTCAGTCTCTGAGACAAAAAATAGACTGTAGGTACTTTTATTAACATTTTGTTGCAAAAAATTCAACGAATCCGATAAAATAATAAACTTAGTGATAATTATCGACTAGTATACATGAAATGACATATCCGACTCTATTTTTCTAAATCGAGATTCAAGAGTGGCTCTACTGGTGATAATTTATAAGTATGAAAACCTTCAGTCCATAGTTAGGTACTATAACTATGTAATGTACATACAATGTATAGTGACTGTACGTCCTTCCTGCCTCGGCTAGTTTATATTTATTGCTTATAATTAACTTTTACTGCTTGTCCTACTTTATTAGTTGTTACTTGGATTCTAACTAAGGTTTAGATTATAATTAAAGCGCAGTAAAACTGCAAAACACCAACTGTAGTTTTATTAGGTACCAATTAATTTGGTTATTCTTCTTTCAAAACGTGGTATATTGTTTCGGAATGGTCCCATATACCTACATTTTGTCAAGATCATACATTTTACCTACATTTTTGAGTTATACTTAACTCAAAAACTACTTGTCGGATCGCGAACAAATATCTGGAGAATCATCATTGGAATAATGACCAACCTTCCCAAATAAGAACTATCGAAATCTGGCAGAGTTGAATGGCATAACAAACACACAAAAAAGCAGACGATTTTTTTGAGTTGATCAGACATACGAGAAACGTCAACAACATAAAATAATCAGTACATCTATATAAATAAATAATATCGGAGTGTCAGTATCACTATAATAATCAAGCGCACTAAATTAAAAAACCGACCCCAACTATTTAATTAGTTACCACGACACGCTTTGATAACTATTTTTTGAAAGAGAGCAAATGTTTTAGAGCTATGCTTAATAATGCACAGGAAGCGAAAAATGCACTAAAACTCAAAAACTACTATTCGGATCATGACAAAAATAAGAAGATACTGTCACAAAGTATCATATCGTATCTTTCGAAGAAAACATCAAAATCGGTTGACTATTGGCCGAGTAACCGCGTAACAAACATAATTGTTCGGTTAATCGGTTAAAAACCGCTTTTCAATACGTTTCATAAACACCCAGACCCGGAAATGCAAATATCTAAATGTTCATCACACAAATGCCTGCTCCCGTCGGGAATCGAACCCGAGCCTCGCGGTTAGTCGATAGTTAGCCCTATCCCCTCGACCAACGAGGAGTGCTAAACAGAGGAGGAGTAACAAAATATTTTTTTTGCAATTTTTGTCGGTCTGTCTGTTTGTTTTGCAGTTGTTGGAGAGAGGCTCCAACAACTGGATCGATGTTGACAGGATTTTCACTAGCAGATAGTTGACGTAATAAAAAAAGGTACATAAAACTTTGTTTGTTAAGTTCCACGTTAATGAAGTCGCGGGCCAAGCTAGTAATTAAAAATCCTATCCTATCCTCACCAACTATATTAAATCACCAGAATGTATCAAATCGACATAATTTTCATACAGCAATACAAAATATTTATGAAAATAGCCCTCTTACTACAAAAAAAAAAACACTTGTTTAACACATGTTTTACTAAACACTGTCTGAAAATGCAGGTTACACATTTTATATGTAGGATATCAATTTTAGACAGTGTTTAGTTTAACACAGGTCAATTTTTTTGTGGTAAGTACGAGTACATTACAGAAACTTGTTGCTCACTGTTTGATGCGTATATATTTTTTTCTTTCTCATGATAACCATTAAAACTATCAGAATCGTATACTATTTACGGTGTACCCGGTTAACAAATTTTGTCCCAATCATTTCAGTAGGCCTACTCTTGAAATTTGACTCGTGCAAAATTGGAAATTGGAATCGAGTAGTGTGCACAAATGCAAGTCTACAAGTCGGCTAGCCAGCCTACTCTGCAGCATACAATGGACACAGGAATAAGTAAGGCAGCGGTATCAATATCAATGCAGTGATTATATTCTCTTTGGTACCAATCCGGATGAGCTGCTGCACAGAACTATTATCAGCTACCCCGGTATTTATGCCTCGGCATCTGAGTAGCGTTACTCTTGAATCTCACAATCTCACTCTTGAAACACAATACCGGCGAGTTTTTAACATTTAGTTAATATTAACAATAAATGATTTTATCGGATTCGTTAAGTTAATTTGTGACTAAATGTTAAGAATCCGCTATTACTGTATTCAAGAGTACCTAAAATGACATATCCGATTCCAATCTTCAATTTGCATGAAATCGAGATTCAAGAGTAACGCTGCTTAGATATCGAGGCGTAAATACGGACTAGCTGATAAGGGTTGTGTGCAGCTCATCCGGATTGGTACCAAAGAGAATATAATCACAACATTTTAAATGATAACTGCCTGACTTATTCCTGCGACAATCTGCTGCAGGGTAGACTGGCTAGCCGACTTGTAGACTTGCTTTTGTGGCCTACGATCTCATATATTGTCTTTTAACGTTAAGAGTTATGACATGAGAAATCTCAAGAGTTATGACATAAAAAGAAAAACAACGAAAACATTTTCGCAATTGCAATAATTGTCAGTACTTATTTAACAATTTATAAAACAATGTATTTTTCTGTCAAAAATTAATAATTAATGAGAAGTGTTCTAAAAGTGTTAATTTTAAACTATTTGGGGCTCGTGTCAAAAAATATAAGATTTCATTACTCTTTATTTTTATGATAACACACACTTTTAGTAAGTTCTTTTGTTTTCAACTGACGTTATGTTTAAATTATTCATACATATGTAATTTTCAAGTTGCTCATTAAAACATAAATCCATTAAATTATGTTGTTAATGATATAAAAATAGCAATCAACTAACTATCCAGTTTGTTTTTCAAAATTATAATTTACAAAGCAGTGTAAAAAATTTAATTTCGAGCAATTTAATAAGATAAACATTTTTTATTGTAAACATCAATCGACATAATTAATATTAAATGAAAATGATATAAAATTTAACCAACTTAAAAGACGAGATTATCCATTAGATGTATATTTTTTTGCATGTTAGTATACGATTAATTGGTCAGTAACGAACAAATTTTGATTGCCTTTTTTGGATAGGTAAATCATGTTTCCGAGATGGTCCTATATAAATTGCGCGATTCGAATAAAACATTTGTATCTTACCAGCTGTTTTTTTCTAGTGACTTCGTCAGAGTAGATGACTTCATATAAAAGTATCATATAAACTTGTATATTAAACTATACCTATATCGTATATATATGTATATCGAATGTCACCAAAATCGGTCCAGCGGTTTGGACTCCAAAGCGTACCAGACCGACGGAATTTCAAATTTATATATTTTTTGGTATGCTTGTAGCATAGTCAGATCTGTCTTCCAATCGTAGATATAATATGTTAACTGTATTTTATCCATTTTAGGTAGAAGAAATAATCCAGCTCCTCAGGTTAGACAAAGCGCGGAACACCAATAGCGAGAGACTGTCTGGTGGTGAACGGAAACGACTGTCAGTTGCTCTGGAACTAGTCAACAATCCTCCAGTTGTATTCCTCGATGAACCAACTACGTGAGTCCTTCAAGTTTTTTTAAAGAATTCGAACAGACAGTCGCCCTTCCTGATGGTATGAAAAACATCTAAAGACGGTGATGATGTTAGTGATTGGTTGCCTGATTTTAAGGTGGGATATAAGGCCTCAACTTTAGAATACGAAGATGGTTTCGATGTTCTAGGAATCAGCCTACATAACTTACTCCACCGATCAACCGTGAGGCTTGAGTTCGATTCCCGAAGGTAGCAGACATTTGTGTAATGATGTCTATGATTCCCGATCTAGATATTTATAAATGTATATTGGTACATTACTATATACTTCCCATAAAACAAATATGTAATATACTTTTATTGGAGTTAGATAAATTTACGGATTTGCTCAGGAAAAAAATTCTACCAAAACTTCTGTAGCTACCAACAAAACATACATACCCACAAACGCCCTCACTTTTGTGAACAAAAATTCTAAAATTATCTACAGCCGACTGTTTAAACCGTTTGCTTTACATTATTTATCAGTAGTTAGACTTAGACAGTACCTATTTTTGGTCTAAAATTTTAAATTTAAGTATATTAACTTAATTAACAATTTGAATGAGTTTCAATTAAAAAATAATGTTATGTTGTTCTAAAAATTAATGACTAGCAATTGCAGTAAAATGATAGTCAAAATTTGAATTTAAGATTTTATGTAGCTTTATGATCTATATCGTATTTTTAATTAACACAAGAAAACAAAATTGAAAATTAAAAAAACCTCACTATGGTTAAAACGAAAATGAAATACTTAAATAGTTTATGTAATTAGAGATGACAAAGTACCAACTTCTATAAGTAGTTTTAATATCTCGCAGAATCGGTCATAAAATAAACAGCAGAAAATCAGTTTTGCTCTCGAAGATGTAGATGTGGTGATAATTTTTTCAACTTCGAACTTAGTCAAAAACCCAAGAAAATCGATTTACTGTCTTATTAATAAAAGTGGCGTAAATTACTCCAAGGATTAACCATGGATTGTAGTCCTTATTATAATGTGATACAGACTAGAATATCAACTTAATTTTACACCGACCTTAGTCCATGGTTATGAATAAGACGGTTAGAGTTTAAATTATACCGCCTCCGTACTTTTTTCCGTTCCGTACGTTAAAAAAAACGATACTATAATATTATGTAAAAGTTAATCTGTAAAATTTTAAACATAATAAAATATTACGTGATACGTGAATGAAAGCACTTGATTTAACAAAAAAAAGTATCTTCACGCCCTTATCTCCTAAGAGGTAGGCAGAAGCACAACCAGGGTACCCACGACTAGCCGAAGATACTAAGTCCCACAATGTGATAGGTGGCAAGCCTATCGCCAACCGGGCACATATCCTATCCCGAGCAACATTTTTTTTTAGAAAATTGGAAAAACCCAATTTTCTTTTGTTGCCCGACCCGGGATTCGAACCCGGGACCTCATGCAGTCAAGTCCAACAACTGAACCGCTAGACCACAGAGGCGATATTAATAACAAAAAAAAAATTAAAAATAAAAATTTTTCATAGAACGGCCCATCCGTTTGTCGATACAAAAAAATTAAGTCTTTTAAATGTTATGATGCCACATATAAACACACACATCTAAGTTACAGCATTTCTCTTTTTGATGTATTTAAGACATATGGCAAATATTACAAATTATAATAATAATAAAAAAATAATTTATCTTTTAAACTATGATCCATGAGCTACCTCTCAGGTCGTTCATTAGGTCGTTGTCGTCAAGTCCTCGTTATCAGAAAATATGAAGATCTAGTTAAGACGAATCTAACGAGTCTGAACTCGATGGGTTTACCAGCAGGAATCCCAGAGTTAGGTTTCCTATCTTCGAGCTCCATCATTAGACCAGCTCAGTCGTACTAGCCTTTATTAGTGTTTTAACTGTTAGGTCTCACATTTGTTCAAAAGTGAAATAAATTCTCGTACCGCCTTAGTCATAAACGTGGACTTACAGAAGAGTAAAATTAAGTGGGATTGAAAGAAAGTGTTGGTGTTAAAATGCGAAAGGGCATGCTCCGCTGGTTCGGTCATGTGGAAAGAATGACAGATGAAAGATTGACAAAGCAGATATACAATGCGAATGTGGATGGATGTAGGTACCCGGGGAGACCAAGGCTGATATTTCACGATCAGATCAATCTGATATTATCCGAGGGTGGTGTCAAGAGTCTCCGAAGCCGGCGTGTTTGTATGAAAAGGGTTATGAATGTGAAGGAAGTAAGACAGGTTTGTCAGGATCGTGAGGTCTGGCACTTGATACTTTCTGCCTCTCTACCCCGTAAGGGACTTGGCGTGAAGATATGTATGTAAAATTAAGTTCATATTATAGTCTGTATCACATTACCAGGTTGAATCACGGAGTACTGTACTGCGTGATTATTAATATGACGGATAATGCGTCTTATATGAGTTGCGATGCTTACAAATTAGCTTGTGACTCGTCTGGACAGATCTCTATAAAGTATAGCTTAAACCCATCTAGATCATCATGACCATCTTTCAAGTAAGAAAAACCGCATCAAAATACTAGCACTGCACTGACGTTGAGTACTAAAGCGTCAGTACTCGCTATTGTAGTTCTGTGTAGCCTATAGTTGCAAACGTAGCCTGAGATCTTGACCACACGATAGCGTAGAACTAGTCTATAGTGTTTGTAGGTGATGATTGATCTAACCATCGGGAGAGCCTTGTATTATCTAACAAAACATTTTTTAAATGCTGCTAGAACGTTTAATACAACTTTTAAGTTTCTCTTATCGCCTCTGTGGTCTAGCGGTTCGGGTGTTGGACTTGACTGCATGAGGTCCCGGGTTCGAATCCCGGGTCGGCCAACACAAAGAAAATTGGATTTTTCCAATTTTGTAAATAAAAAAAAATGTTGGTCGGGATTGGAAATGTGCCCGGTTGGCGATCGGCTTGCCACCTATCACATTGTGGGACTTAGTGTCTTCGGCTAGTCGTGGGTGCCTTGGTTGTACCTCTTCGGCGATATGGGCGTGAAGATATTTTTTTTTAAGTTTCTAAAGACGGATTTCATGGCTGGTTTTGCAATCATGTGTATTTTTTAAACAATAATCTGTAACATTGTTGGTGAAATTACTTAATAATACTGTAAATCGAACTTCAATTACATTATAAGCTATTATTAAATTAAGATTTACACCGAAGCAAATCTAATTGGACTTAAAATAACTAGTTAGTGGCCAAGGTTTATATTCTTATTATCGCATAATTATTACACTAGGTATATAATTTAATAAAAATGTTGCAAGACTAAATTTAATATTAAGTCGTTATAAACAGGGTAATTTCATACAGAACCTGATTTAGTTATTATTATATAAGTTATTTACATTTATAAAATAATTAACAACATGAGCAAACCACTTCGCAAAATATATACTTTATGAGCAAAAAAAATAAAACTACAAAAAATTATAACGAACGAAGAACAAAAACGGAATGCATACATATTGCAGTATCTAATACTAGCGGCCCGCCTTAGCTTTGCACGGGTATAAAGCATACATGTAAACCTTCCTCTTTAAATACTTCATCTATAAAAAAATCGCATCAAAATCTTGTGCGTAGTTTGAAAGATTTAGGCATACAAAGGGACATAGAGACAGAGAGCGCTACTTTGTTTTATGCTACGTAGTGATGACTCAAGAACTACCTACTTGTTGGATTTTGATTCTATATGACACTACCCAAAAAAAGAACCACCTAAATCCACTCTTGGTTTGCCGAGTAATCGCACAGTAAACTCAAAGAAACCACACCTACAGATAAATGAGCAATCTCTTAATTTTAGAGTCGGCTAAAATAACTAAGTATATTAGATTATCACCAGAGTTAAGTCACTGACAATAAGAGACAATCATAGTCATATAGTAACCATAAATGTCACTTATCTTATGGTCGGTGTCTCCAGCTACGTGCGAAAATTTACCTGCTACCTAACCCCTAGTGCGGAATAGGACAATAATGAGCACTGCCACATTGGCAATGCCAATGGAATGAATGGCTAGTGACAACAATCAGGGCTAGCTGCTGCACAACAATTTACTGCTACTACTAGTGACAGTAGTAATAATACATCGGCCACAGGACAGCTACTTACCTGTAACATCTATGGTGTCTATATATAAAAGTCTTTTATAGTATTTTTCTTATCTCATAGGTAAGTGAACAATCACATAGGTTTTCTGGTAGTAAGAGACAACCGTGGCCTGTAGACACCATAGATGTTACTTGTGCGTCGCTATCCTGCGGCCGGGATATTAGGCCTATTGTGCAAGTCTACCGGCTACCACTCTCCAGACCGGAACATGAAATAGTCACTATGGCGACAGGAACAGGTAAGGTGCTGGATCCCTGCCCGGAGCAAGTCGCTGCACACCACTTTCCCACCAGTGGGCTTATTGGTTGGTTTAAGTACCTTATTTTTGAACTTTTTTTACCTTGTCTGTTTGTCTGTCTCCAGGCTGTATATCATAAACCGTGATAGCTAGAAATCTGAAATTTTCACAAATGATCTATTTCCGTTGCCGCTATAACAAGAAATACCAAATACTCAAAAAAATATTAAGGAATGTCCCCATACAAAAAATGTGTTTTTTTTCGTATGTTTTCGCTCAATATTAAAAAAGTTTAACAGGTAGACGCGAGCTATGTCTATGTCATGCTGCCCAGATGCGTATCGAAAACCTACCTTTAAGTTTGGAATTCACTACTTGTTAGTACGGAACCCTTCGTGAGCGTGTCCGACTCGCACTTGGCCACTTTAAAACAGCAAAAAGTTGGATATTGGCTTTACTTTTTAAAAAAAATATTGTAGGTGGTGGTATTCATGAAACATGTAAATTAAACGTTTCTTTTATCTTTAATAGAGGCTTATTTTTGTAGACGTAATTAATATTGGTGTCGAGTGAATCCTATTTTATTTGACCTCACAGGGGTAGTCGTCTATTGCAGCGGGTACTAACCCAACGTTGATAGTACTTTGCTGGATACATGCCTCCTGCGGGGATAAATTAATAAATTAATCAGAAGATTACGATTTTCATATCAGTCTCTTCGAAATGGATAGTCAAGTGTAAACGATGTGACATTTGCGGCAATTGATTTTTGAAATGAAAACTTCTTTAGCGGCGTTGCGCACTTTTTTGGAATGGGTAAAAACTTCTAAACTCGCGTTAGGACACGTGACCTGATCGAAAATTTTTAAGACGGCGCTTGGGCGCTCGCGCGAATGTTGGTGTTGTCATGTTTGTGTACGATAGCGCAATAAATTAATATTGTATTTTACCACGTAAATGATAGTTCTTTCATACTGATAATAAAAGCAATTCGTGCAAAATTATTCCCTAACCATTCATATCAAAAATGCACAACGTTAAAATCAAGTTTTCACTTCTGCTGGCACTCCCGGAGTGCAACCCGTCGTTTTTTTTTATTTCTTCAAATGTTTAATAGCTTTGTGGCTGTTTTCAGGCTAAGACGAATTCGATAAACCCGACATTGTTAAAGTTTATTAATAGTTGTTGAGGTTTGAGTGTGGTAGTAACCACTTTTTTAACATAAATTACATTTTATGGTTTTGAACTAAATAATATCGAACAATATTTAAGGAAATCTTTAATAAAGCTTTGGTGTTTAATTAGATTTGTTCCTTGTTTTTAAATTACATATAGGTAATTATTATGTTTGTGGTCTGCCGAGCGTATCAATACCGGTGTGCACTGTGTAAGATAACATGAAAAAAATATCATAGACAATATTACAATCATACCTTTTCTAATATCCCTATTAAGGCCCCATACTTAGTCAGCCAGAAGAGCCAATCAGCGCACTCCCCCGTTCCATGATTACTATGAAATATTGCGCTCTAAAGTAAATTTCTTAAGCGCTAAATCACTATTTTACACAATAAAAGTAATTTGAAAAAAAAAAATATAAAAACTGAAACAGTTATCTTTTGGGTACAATACTTTTCTATGTTTATGTTAAATCTGGTGTCAATATTTTCATAATTGAAGTAGACAGATGGGTTTTGCTTTCAAAAAAGGGTTAATTTTTGATTTTTTTCTATCGAGCAAAGTGAAATGAATCGTGTTTTGGAAACACTAGTCTTATAAAGCATATTAATGCTAATCTTGTGTATTTTTATCGCCAAGATCCATAATTGCTTTGTATGAAAAAAACAGTATCTTGCTGACGTATTTTAGCATACATAGCCTCTTAACGAAGTTCTTATACAAATGTACCTAACTTATACCTAAATAGTTTTCAGTCGGCCAAATTTGAACGAATACACATTTTTTTTGGAATGTTAATGTTTATTGCAGTAGATTCCACACTAACGGCCGCACACAAAGACGTCAATTTTTTTGTGCCAGAGGTCAGCGAATTATCACACGACTTTCCTGATGATAAGAGATAATCGTGGCCTATATAGGTCAGCGAACAAGCACATGAGTTTTCTGGTGGTAAGAGACAACCGTGGTTTATAGACACCATAGATGCTGCAGATGCTTCGCTACTTTGTCGCCGGGATGTCAGGCCTACTGTATAAGCGTACCGGCTTCCCTACCCTCCAGACCGAAACATGACACAGTTAGTATGGCAGCACTAATAGGCAATTAATCTGTCACTTAGTCACAATTTTGTTAATGGACATATCTAAGTGCGGCTGTAAGTCCCACAATGTGATAGCTGGCAAACCGGGCCAAAGCCAATCCCGGGTAACTTTCCTCGTTTAAAATTGTAATAACATATTTTCTTTTTGTTGTCCGACCCGTGGTTCTAATCCGGAACCTCATGAAGTCAAATCTTACACCGGACCTCTTGGCCATATAGACAAAATAATAGTATATTATATAAGAATAGTAATTCAATATCTACGTTTAAAAGTTTTATTTTTTGTGGTACAGTGTCCGCTATTCTAATACTTCTACCCTTCGAGGCATTATTTTTTACTTTCACGTTGACGCTTTCCATTTTCATGTTTACAGACCTTTTACAATTTTGTGACATTTATGGGAAATACTATCATATGATTTTTTTACTTTCAGGGGCTTAGATGACGTGGCTTCATCCACTTGCTTGTCTTTGCTGAAGCATATAGCCAAAGGTGGTCGTACCATAGTTTGCTCCCTGCACACGCCGTCAGCACGTCTGTTCGCGATATTCGACCACGTGTACGTTGTGGCTGACGGCAGGTGCGCGTACCAAGGGACTGCCAGTGGTGTGGTGCCTTTCTTACAAGAGCTACAGCTACCTTGCCCGAAAACCTATAATCCTGCTGATTTTGGTAAGTTCAATTTGCTGTTGATAAAACAATTACTCTATAGCGTTTTCTTACGAATTAAATCTGCACTTTTACCCCCTTACCAATAAAACTTACGCGCCCGATGATCTGGCGTGTAACTTCATTTTTTATTAGCAAAAATGAAGTTTCACAAAAGTCCAACGGGCGTGCACGTTTTATTAGTAAAGGGGTTAGTAGTAAGAATTTTTTTGAAATTAAATGAATTTTTTTTTGCAAAATATGTGTGTTGAAAAGATGCTACAAAATTATTTAATCATTTCAACAACTTAAACCATAATATTGTGGTGTGTAAATATTTAATATTTATAAATAATAATCATTTAATTACATACATGTATTTTAATATTATTTTTAATATTTATAACAAGTTCAATTGTTAATAACATACTATTTTGAAATGTTAATAAATTAAACCCTAGCTACCGTAAACTGCCACTTTTTCCAAACCTAGCCAGTCAAGTCTATGCAGTATATTTTGACAATATAGTTAAAGAACCATGTTAACACTTTGTTACATAATGTAAATTGTTAAAAGTTATGATTAGGTTATTTATTAACGATTAACTTTATACAATGAGTCTCTGTCCACCTAAAGGAAGGTTAAATGGGGATCGAAGATGAAATGAAATTTGTTTATTTGCGGAAAATATGTGTTTAGAAGCTGTACAAAATACTTGTTCGTACTAACATATTTTACCATATTTTGGTGTGCAAATATTTTACAAAAAAATATTTTATTATTATGTTAATTATATAGTTTTATATTTGTTGTAACACTATCATTTATACTCCGTCAGCCTTTTTGGAAGACTTCTCGCCACAACAATTACAATGCTTACGCATAATTAGCAAAATAAAGGCTTATAATATTTTACATCTGTTATGATGGATTTCCGCAAAGTAACGCCTGATTCAATAAAATTTTATTGAATCAGGCGTTATTACGTCCATGCGTTTAACGCAGCGGCAGACGAGCTGTCACTTTTTACCCGTAGGACAAAAAGAGTTCTCCTAGACGACTATGATGTGGGACTTTTCCTATTTTCCTGTCCTCGGGTGGGATACTTCAAATGGTTTCAGTAGTTTTGAAATCTGTTCAGTACAAATAAATGATAAAATCTTTCTCATGATACTGATTATTTGGTGAACGTTTAGCAGTTCCACAAGGCCGGACAAAACTCTTTTTATTCGAGATAGTTCTAATTAACTACCTATTACATGTTTATATTCTTGTTTATATTTGTAACGGCAATATTTTGTGCGATTTTACGGTCGTTACCTCTTGCTTTAATATATCCCACAATATTTTTATTTCTTTTATTCATATCATCATTATCGACACCATCGTAGCGTTTATCCCGGTTGTTCTTCATGTTTGAGCGCGAGTACTTAGGGTATACTGTCTTCCTTTTACTTTTTGAGTTTAGTATTTGGTATTCTCAACAGTGAGGCCGTTGACATACATGACTAGTTTCACGATATCTAGCCATAATTCCATGGGTCGGCCTCTTTATCGACGCATGTAAAGGTTTCATTTCGTAGATTTGACGGCGTTTACGTATTTCATTCACATGGTGGCTTGTCGGTTTACGTAAAATATTACCATATCAAATTAGGTGGCTTTTCAACCGACTTTGAAAAAGGGGGTTATACTATGTTCGACTCCTACATTTTTTTATGTATGTTAATTGATTTCTCCGTCATTTCTGATTAGATTTCATAAATTGTTTTTTTTTATTTCAATGAGCATACTTTCGAGGTAGTTTCATTGTCATCAGTTTGAAATGTGTACGTACCTAGATGTTATAGTCATTTAAATCGAAGTCGGTTTTTTGCAGTTTCACTGCGATTTAATTATCTGCATTTTTTCGCTTTTATTATTGACATAAAGGACGTTACATGCACCCATTTCAGTGAGATGCAGCCCTCTGTCGTGTTGTCTTACTAGTCTGTGCGCCCGATTCACGACTATGCTTCACTGTTATATAAAAAATGCCTAATGGCTGATTCTCTTATCTAGATTCTTTTATTCGTAACTGATACAGAAATAATAGCGAGAAATGAAGAACGACACCGTGTCTGTTAATAACATATGGTTTAAGTACCTACTTCATACTTCAAAACCTACATCCTCGAAGCTCAAATTTATAGATTGTATCTCTCACCACCACTAGAGTTGTGTGCTTACTTGCTGTGATATTGTAAAAATATACTAGTATTTATCTTAAAATCCAACTGTTTACCATACTAATTATTATTTTACAGTTATAGAAGTATCAAGCGGGGAATACGGTCATCATTTAGATCGTCTCGTAGACGCTATAGATAATGGAAGGAACCAGGGTTGGAGGGATTACGACGTTGAAGAAACACACTCACAAGAAGCAATAGAATGGTTTAGTACGGAAGGGGTCGGACCCCATAACTTTAAATATGAGAGCACACCATTGCAGCAGTTTTTGGTGATCACTAAACGAAATTTGCTGCAGACGGTTAGAAATAAGGTGAGATTTGTATTAACTATTCCTGCCAGTATAGCGACGTGTTCTATGATAGAGAGTCAGATAGCCGGTAAAGCTAGCAACGCACCAGTCACATCTATGCTGTCTATAGGCGAAGGTTACTGTGTTAACATCAAGAAGCCGTCTTTTAATATAAAGAAAGCTCTACACATAGCCTAGTTTGTTTCGTCTTTAAGGACAAACTACGGATTGATTTCCTTTTGAATAAGGGATATTGCTGTCTAATGAACCTTTAAAAAGACATTAACCCTTGGCTTATTTTGTAAATACAACGTACAAAATCACAGAACAATCGCTTTTGCAAGTTTTCCAAATGTTTAACCTCGAACTTTGTAATGTTTTGTTTTAGGGGTATTTATGGTTGCGGTTCAGTATGCACTTGTTCCTCGGGGCTATAGTGAGCGCTCTCTACCAGGATATGGGCAACGACGCCACCAAAGTCATGTTCAACTTCGGCTTCTGTTACTCATGTGTCATCGTCATGCTCTACACTCCGATGATGCCTATATTATTATCATGTAAGTTTCCTACTTTTATGCTATTTTTAAAACAACAAATCGTAATCTGTAAATAAGACCATTCGTAGTTAATTTAAAAGTAACATGGTTTTTCTTTATCCTGCTGGCAATCTTCTCAGGAACTACGATTCGTACAGCAAGTTACTACGGCATTTAATTTGGACCACGTTACGCAATAAGCAAAATATTTTTTGAGATAAAATTAGATATGAAATACCTATACAAAGAAGTTAGTCCTGTATATAATTGAAGTATTATATTTTAATGCCAGCGGTTTTATAAACATTCTATTTGGTCATTTTATCACTGTTGATGTAGGTTGGCCCCAATTAGCAAAAAAAAGTTGCCGTTTTCGCCAATTGCGATCTAACACATTGGGTACTGCCAATTATTTGTCAATAAAATTTACTCACATATCAGTCATAATTAAACATTGTAAAATATATAGGTATTTTCGCATACAGTTGAGGATCATTGTGGTCCAAAAAAGCCGGACCAAATAACAAATCACTCGGTTTAATCCGAGTCTATGACTAGATATGGATCAATTAGTTAGAAATAACCTTTCATTTTATTTATTGCAGTAACAAAAATAAAACAAAAAACATCAAACATCCATTTGAAAATAAGTATGTTGCTATCTCAGGGCTAGAGCGGTAATCGATAGATCCATTTCATATTATTATTTAGTACAGGTAGTTAGTATTAGATACGTATACATTTTGTGCTAATATTTCGATTATATTTTTCTAGACCCGACAGAAATCTCCCTAGTGAAGCGGGAATACTTTAACCGTTGGTACGGGCTGAAGCCTTACTATGCGGCGCTGGTGGTGTCGCGCGCGCCTGCCACCGCGCTGTTCGCGCTGCTCTACCTGGCGCTGGTATACCCGCTCACGGCTCAGCCCCTGGAGCTGTACCGCGTGCTGCAGTTCCTCGTCATATGCATAATGATCGCGTTCATATCGGAGTCCATGGGCACTTTAATCGCTTCAATGCTCAATGTTGTGGTAAGTTACTTTTTACTTTTAAAGTCTAAAGCTCTTCTTATTCTGAAAAAATGTTATCACACATAAAAAGTTTCGGAGACATTATTTTTACTATGCGTATGTTGCCCAGAACTCAAACTTCGTGGGTCCGGTGGTGAGCGTGCCACTGATGCTGCTGGCTGTGCACGGCATCGGCAGCGGGGATGCCCCGTCGCCGGCGGTGTGGAGCGCGGCGCGAGCCTGCTCCTACCTGCGGCACGGTCTGGAGGGGCTGGTGGCCGCCGTGTACGGCCCGCCTCGCGACACCGTGCAGTGTCCCGCCACGGCGCAGTTCTGCGAGTACACCAGCATCAGGTGAGATATCTGCTCTCATCATCACCGATTGAACAAGGCAAACAACCAGATAGATTTCCTCACAATGGAAATTCACATCACTTAAGGATATAAAAGATGTTATTTATTATTAATCTGCTTTGTGGGTTTTAATTCTCATGCACCTATGCTCTCCAAATGCTAATTTCTTACAAAATAATTGAAGGATTAAAAAAACAAAAAAATAATTCGGGTCAAACAAATTTGTATATTTAACTACTGATTGTCAAAATATTAATGTTTTTGTGTTCCAGATTCTTTGTGAAAACTCTAGGAATGGCAGACAGTTCTTTTTGGCGAAGCTTCGGCCTGTTACTGGTATCTCTCTTTTTAATGAACTCCGCCACTTACTACATGATCCGGCAGAGGTTATCTCCAAATTACGCATTCAGGGCGGTTAAAGTTATTGGAAGGTTCATCAAAAACAAAATGAGCGATGTACTTTAAGAATTATTTTAAATTTAGTTTAGACTTTAGATATTTTAAGCCAAACAGAAAATACAGTGCGTCAATTCTGTTTAAGTATAAAATTATGTAATATTTTTAAACTTTTTAGCTTAGAATTATTTACGTCTATTTCTCTGCAACTATTATTTGACAAAATCTTTAGCTTCTGTCCATATAAATATGATTCTTGCATCATGATAATTTATGCATCATTTACTTCCGTGTTAAAAATTATAAAACTAAACAACTGTACGTTAACTTTACACTTCGTATTAGTTACTACAATAACGAAAATGAAAGTAATAAATACAAAAATCGAACAAATATACGACAAAACTTGGAAGGAATTTCTTAGGTTTCATATAATAGTTTATCCTATTAATATTATAAATGCGAAAGTTTGTAAGTATGGATGTATGGATGTTTGTTACTCTTTCACGCTCGAATGGCTGAACGGATTTGTCTGAAATTTGGAAGACAGATAGATTGTGACCTGGATTAACATATAGGCTATTTTAAATCCCGATCGCACACCGGGTTTCTGTGAAAATGCGGGCGAAGCCGCAGGTAGCAGCTAGTGAAAGTAATAAATACAAAAATCGAACAAATATACGACAAAACTTGGAAGGAATTTCTTAGGTTTCATATAACAGTTTATTTCGTCATACTTTGATAAACAGTATTTGTAGTGCCACCTAAATCTATGAGTGCCACCAACTTTTGTGTACCGACTCACAATCGGAAATTAACCGCTATTTCGTCAAATATCATTCCGTTGTCAGTTTCTGAAGTGTGAGCACCAAAGATGAAATTACCACACCTACATGTTTTTATTGCTTTGTTACTAAATTATAATGTTGTCTAAGTAAAATTCTTAATCATAAACACTAAACTTCATATTAGCGATGCTGTTTCTACAAGATGTATTATGTCAATAAATTGCAAGCTGACAAAATGTGTCAGAATTAGTTATGTGATGGTAATGATCATGTTAATAATTAAAAAAGAAGAAACATTATTTAGTTACGTACAATTTTATGTAATGTATGATGTATTTTGTGTGTTATATTTAAAGTTAGTGTGAAGATCGTTAATTTGTAATATATATTTTAAAAGTGATATGATTATGACCGTAATCATAGATAACATTTGAATAAATAAAAACATATTTAATTATACTTATTTTACGTTATAGTCAAGTTGATTCATGTTGATCAGAGTGGTGATTGTGATATTACAATTTTAATTACTTAATTTAGAAAATAAGCAATGATGCTATATTTTGAATATATAAATGATTGCATTCTGATTGCATCCAAAATGAGTATTCGAAAAAAGTCGAAAGCAAAGTAGCTAAGTATATTTTTTATTTGTTTGCGTTACTATTGTGATAGCTTTATCTTAAGTGCTGTTTTTACCCAGTAACTTTACTTTTTTCCATGTAGTTTTATTTGCCTGGCTTGGCTAGGTTTCTTTCTTACCTCTAGGAGAGTGCTTGTTCACTAACACATCATATAATAAAAAATCAATCGCGGTTTGGTATTGGTTTAAATTATTTTATCATAAAAATATAGTGTGTATTTTAAGTCCAAGTGAATTACTGTAATGTAAATTAAACTACTCAGTAGAGTATAATATAACTACACTGTATAAAGTTATATTTAAAAAAAAATTGTATTTTGTTATTCGAGCCGTTTAGGAATTAGGAAAGCTAAATATGATATGAATGACATAATTACATGAAAAGTGGAAATCAGAAAAAAATTGCAGGATTGGACACACTCAAAAAGTTTAAATACTGTTGTTGTTGCGACAAAACTGGGAAGGATATACCTATACCAATGTGTATTAAAATTTAACTTCATCGAAGTATACCTACTCTTAGTCTTAAAACAATGAAACATTTCCAAAACATTGTGTGTCTCTAGAGCATATTAAATTGTGTGTCAGTATTTTAGTTTTATATCGGTACGAAATATTTTTGTTACAAATTTCATCTATTTTTGTAGATTAATATTAGGTTAACTAATTAATATAGCATGACTTTGTTTGTAATGGGTATAAAGACTGATGTCGTTTTGGATTAAAGGTGACTTAAATAATTCCGAGTTTTCTTTTTTTCTATCTTTATGGATCTTAGCTTGCAGAAAATATGCCATCTGCCTAAATATCAAGAATTTAGTCAAAGGATTTAAGAGTTTTTAACGAATATCATTATAAGTCCCTCAATAATAAATTGGTGTTTAGTGTAGGTGGAACAAAACGATTCATTTTCATAAAAAAATACAATAAAACGAGTATTTTTTTAAATATTTTTTTAATCACACATTATACACACATTTTTAATATGTTTTTAATCACTACACATATTCGCCATATCGTAGGTAGTTCGGACGGTTCTAAAAAAATATTTCGGGTGGTTTCGCTTCCTGATAGGACAGGTATTTGGATGCAAATGTAAGTTTTAATAAGATTTATGTTAGCAAGTAGTAATAATAAATAAGCAATTTCAATCGTGCAACTAAATCTATATATTAAAAAAAATCGGGTTTGTTACAACTCTTATCACTCGAAATATGAAAAGGCCAATTTTCATGGTTTTTAATTCGTTGTATTTGTCTCCGCCCCGAATAGCAGAATACACCTTAAAAACAATAAAAACAAAAAAAATAGTTATGAAAGATGAATCGTCTATATATACGAGGGGCCTTCAATAATTACTTAGCCTCATCGCCCCATGGCGTTGTTGTTACAAAAAAGTTTTACTATCGTGCAGTAAATACTTTTTGAAGTCTATCAAGTAGTTTTCAGTCTTTTCCCTTCATTTGTTTTGTTTTGACAGCCTTTGGAAGCGAGCGTGTCGGTCGGTCTTGCAAAAATGGAAAAAGAACAGTATCGTTCGGTGATTAGATTCTTGTTTTTGGAAGGGAAAACGCGCAGCGAAATCAAAGAGCGCTTGGATGCTGTGGACGGTGACTCTTCTCCTTCGAGGGCGACCGTCAAAAATTGGTTCAACGAGTTTGCTCGTGGCCGCACATCGGTTTTTGATGAGCCACGCCCAGGTGCACCGAAAACGGCCACTAGAAGAAAACGTAAAAAAAATCCACGATCTAGTGTTGGCAGACCGGCGACTGAAGATTCACGAGATAGCTGAGACTGTAGGCATCGCAGATGGGACAGTGCATCATATTCTGCACGAAGAATTGGGTATGAAAAATTTGTCGGCGCGATGGGTGCCGCGTTTGCTCACACCAGACAACAAGCGCAACCGTGAGACCACATCGGCGACATGTTTGGCGCTGTTTCAACGCAACCCGGCGGAGTTTTTGCGTTGTTTTGTGACCGTCGATGAAACATGGGTTCACTGGAACACACCAGAGACCAAGGAACAGTCGAAACAGTGGACTTTACCCGGCGAACGTGCTCTAAAGAAGGCGAAGACTGTTCAATCGGCAGGAAAGGTGATCGCTAGTGTTTTTTGGGACTCACAAGGTGTGATTTACATCGTTTACCTCCAGAAGGGTAAAACAATCACGAGGATCTACTATTCTGACTTATTGGGCAGATTCGACGCCGAATTGAAAAAAAACGGCACCATTTGGCAAAAAAAAGTGCTGTTCCACCACGACAACTGTTGTCATGGCCAAATTGATCGAATTGCGCTACGAATTGCTGCCTTGTATTTTCCAGACTTGGCTCCATGCGACTTTTTCTTGTTCCCAAATCTGAAAAAGTCACTCGCCGGCAAAAGATTTGGGTCGAATGATGAGGTCATCGCCGCCACAGAGGCCTATTTTGAAGACCTCGGGAAATCGTATTTTTTTGACGGGTTAAAAAAGTTGGAGCATCGCTGGTCCAAGTGTATTGAATTGAAAGGAGACTATGTTGAAAAATAAATCTTTACTTTCTCAAAATTTTCTTTATTTTTTCTTAGGCTAAAAATTTATTGAATGGCTCGTATATATATGTATATATATAAAGTCGTGATAGTAAAACCGATTAGGCTGAAAATTGATGGAAAGGTAGCTTACAACCGAGAGAAGGTAATGGGGCACACAACAGCGAGGAAACTAGGAAAAACGACATTTAAATTTTTCCCATACAAACGGAACGGGCGAAACGTAGTTCGCCGGAACAGCTAGTAAGTAATAAAAATAACTAGCTTAATTTACACATAACATTAAATATCACGTTAACGATTTTGTCGTTTTGACCTTAAGAGTTTCTGAATATATCTGGCATAAATAAGATAATATCTCGAATTTTTTTAGTGCCTATAGAAGGTATCCTTTAAGGCAAAGCCTCCTAAAACGAATACTATTTTCTTTTGTCTTTCATGGCGGCCATCAAGTTCTTTCCTGTATTTGCCAGAATCTCATAGAGTAGGAGTAGGCGGCAAGATGCGATGACAAGGTGGCGTTTACTTCTTCTTCTCACGCTACACCTTAAAATATTGTGGTGTTGATTAGCCATCAATTACTGTCGTATTTCTCAACATGGGTCATGATGGCTTGGTCTAGTCGTCTTAACCGGCACTGGGAGCTTTAATCGCGTGTCCTTGCTGACGCATACCTCGTGGTATTGTCAGCGAGGGCTCGCGGTTAGTCCTTGGCGTGGGAGGAAGTGAGGCGCGTGCAGAGGCAGGCATAGGAGACCACGTGGTGAAAGGAGGACCTCGCTCCACCTGTCCCGGGGCAGGTGACGGTGAAAGCTATCCGAGCCGGAGAAAGGCTCCAGAAGCGGTTCGGGCCGCTGACGTTCCGACTTGTGCAGGTGCTTCCGGGCACGGATGCTTCGGAAAGTATCTGCTCAAGATGGCGAGACGGAAGGCAATCCCCGCCTGCTGGCGCCCCGTGCTCGTGTACGGGGCGCCAGAATATACGGCGTTCCACACTCTGGGAGAGTGCGTCGCATGGAAGTCATAGCAGCGTGTCCTCTCAGCGGTCGTAGGAGAGGACCTCTCACTGCCGAGCGTCGTCAAAGCCATGTTCAGTAGTGACAGGTCTTGGCAGGCTTTATTCCCCTTTTGCGGAGATGTCATGACGCAAAAAGAGACCACGGAGCGAGCCCGGGAGGACGATCCCAACTCAGGCAGGCAAGAAGGCGGTACCTCCGGCTTCAAAGCGCTTCAAAGAGGGAGTCGGGGGACTCCCTCAGGCCAGCATGGCCTCGCACACCTGGGGGCGACTCCAATGGCCAGAGCCGCTCGTCTTTTACGTCTTTTAGCGCGGGAGAAGGCCCGGTGAGGATCGGGCCGTTGCCGCGGAGGAATGGTGAATGCCAACGCGACCCCATCTCGCTCCTAGCCGGGCGGCGCGAAAATCATAGCGTGATTTTTAGTCGTTTAGAGTCCGACATAACCCGCTGTTCTCCCCCGAAAGCGGCGGATGACCGGGCGGATTTTCCACACTTTAAAAAAATGGTCTAGTTATATTATAATTATTACTACGGATTCAAGTAAAACCCAAGATTTAAATATCAATATCTTTTATTGCGCAGAGATTCTATGAATGACAACTAAAAATATTTTTATTGCAATCAAATCCACGAAATACAATTATACATTCCCTACATGATGCTTTTCCATAGTTATCGTCTTACATATTAGGCATCGCTCTATAATGTGAAAATCTATTCAAGTTCTGATTATTAACTATGATATCGATATAGAACTGAACATTATTTTTATTAGGTTGATTATTTTCTTTAAATTTCAAGTAAAGATATAGATACTGTGTGATAACAAATTTGTCCGTCAAACATCTGGGTCGACTCTACGACATTTTACCTTATTTTAAGATTGCCAATCAAACAGTAGTAATTTTCGTAATTTGAATGAATTCGGAGTAGGAACTATTAATATCAATACGGTAATTAATAGGAATGTGGTTAAAATTTACTTAATAATAAATTTAAAAAGATCTTATAGCTCTACTCCGTTGTATAGTTATTATAACATAACACACTATAAGAAAGTTGTAAGAAAGTGTCTTGCATAGTGTACAGTAGGTGTAATATAATATTATTGTAGAATGCGTATATTTTTTTTTGTTTGTGTATATCTTACTAACGTTTTTAAAATACATAATATGGAGTTTATTAATTAAATTTTGTCACAACATAGTAAATGGATCAGAAATAATAAAAAAAGGCTTTCAATTTTTAATTAGTTTTTGTTGACTTGATTTTAATGATTTTTATAAGTTTCACAGTTTACTATACAAAACAAACGTTTAAAAATCTCATAGTTTTAATTTACAATCAAGCTATACAATATGTAAGATATTCTTTTAAGTCACAAAAATAAAAATAAATTAGTATTGGCAGTGATATTGGTTAATAAAATTTAAACATCTTAATAAAAAATAAAAAATATTTAATGATTCACAAAAATGCGAATTTAACAATCATGAAAACATAATGTAATATAATATCAAAATATTAAAACTAAAGGATAATTTATTTTAACAAAAAACAAATATAACGCATATTTTTTTTGGATAAGGGCTTCAAAATATTTATGATACAAACACTTCAAATATTAAAACATGAGAACAAAATAATAATAAATGGTTTTAGAAATAATTAACGACATGAAATATTCAGTAAACATATAAAACCTATTTACAACTTTTTTATTTTAATCTTCACTTCAAATTCATTTTCAAATAAATTGCTATCTTTAATGTTTTAAAATAACTTGTTATAAAACAGAGAGGGATTTTTTAAAACGTTAATTATATTTTTACATTCCACATCCCCGGCACATCTTAACAGTAATTATATACACCGTGGTAACTATCATAAGATCCTATGTGATTATCACTACAATATAATGATCAATGATTATTTACAGATGTATGATTATGATTATAATACAAACGAATTAAGTACAAATGTGTAATCAAACTCCGCCGATAATTAAAATCATTCCAAACATCACAATCATATGCAAATAAATAATAATTCCAACTGGATATAGTAAAATAAAATCAGGAGTAACTCATAAATACAAGACAACGCCTTCTTCATGTTTATTTTGAATGTATATTGTTGATAGACTAAAGAATAAACTTAAAAATAATGTGATACCTAGCTACTGCTATTGTTAAAATATAAACATACTTTTATAATACGGAATGATCAACGTTAATTTATAAACATTACTTATTTTCTTAAATACGCTACTGGCAATGCTATGAAAATAAATAGGCTATTTCTGTTATGATTTTTGACTTGTACATACACTACTTTGTTTCATTATCCTTACAAAAACAAAATACAGAGTATTTAAAATTGCCAAAAAATAAAGATAGTTAATAATATCTAGTCGAATAAAAATCATAGCCAGTTACGTTTTAAACAGAATATAGAAACATTATTTTTTTATTTTAATATAAATATAAAAAATAAGATAAATTTTGTAAAATTACCTTAAAATTAATTCGCCTAAATGAAAATTTATATTGATATAAATCAACTATTTGTACCTTTAAAACAACTGTTTCGAGTTAATGAATTAAACTTATATTTTAAGTAAGTATATTAATATTTTCATTATCTGTCATAGTATATGGATTTATTTTAAATGGTACAATTATTAAGGATAATGATTTTCTGGAATGTTCTTGTCTTAACTAAAAACTATTACCTAAAAATATAATACTAAATCACAAAATGTTATCCTAAAAAAATTAATATATAGATAAAAAAAATTAAATAGCGGTTAGATCAAGTTTTAAATCATAACTTAGTTTATATGAGAATTATTTGTCGAGTAATTTATTAATTGGGTTACTTGGATTATATAAGAGATAAGTAAAATCAACAAAACATAAAAATGTATTAAAATTGTAAACATGTGATTTGTAATAAAATAACAGACATTTAAACATAAAATAACAAGTATTACAAAATATATGCAGGTTGGAATATAAACTGCGTTTTTTAGGTGTGTGGTAACAGCTTTGAAAATAATATCTCGTTATTTTGGTCTCGTCCAATGGTCGCTTAAATTAAATTTTGTCCCTTTTTTTTCATCGACTGTAATGTTATTTCAAAATTAATAAACAAAATGGAATATATACATTCTATATATGTCGATCAATAAATAATTACGTAACATATCATTTGACGTATTTAAATATTTGAAAGATTTCTAAGAAGAAATTTCAAGAAAAACTGTGGTAGTTTTAGGTCTGGTACAGTTATAATAATATAATAATAATATATTTATTTATTGCTAAATTAAATTAAATTGATTTCTACAGGTCTTTTTTTAAAACATATCACGTGACTAAGTATTAGGTATTAAAATATATTAAATTTACTTTTTATCATATTTGTTGAAATAAAAACGATAATAATGTAGAAAATGTTGCTGGTAGAAAGAAAAAACTCATACAAAAGCTTTCTCTTTTAAGACAGAGTCGAGAATACCACAAGGATATAGTTGCGCACTTACTAATATAATTTTAAGTTATAGCTATCTTATTCCAACGATAGTAATAGAAAGAGATAAAACACGTTTAGTATGTAAATGAGATTTTTTAGACTTTTAATCTGTTCTTGTGAAAACGTAGATTAAAAAAGTTTGTAGTTGACATGTTAATCTGACATGTCTAAAATGTTCTATCTCTTTTTTTGCTTCCTTGGAAAAAGATAGAATGCTCTTAAAATAAGTTTGATTGGTGCTCAGCAGAATTAGAACCAATTTCTTTTTGAAATTCCAAACAAACGAATAATCGTAAAGGATATCTTTAAGTTTTTTTTTTGGTTATCATTAGTTTAACTTTGTAAACCTAATATCTTACGTACTTTTTTGTATTTAATTAAAGTATTGAAGGCATTAGCTGCAGCAGCCAGATAATAAATTTGTATGTATGTAGGCATATTATCTGTAACAAACAATGTCGATGTTTCACATCTGCTGGGCATTCTGCGACAGTTGATGTTTTTTTAAGTAATTTTCTGATATTGTCCAAAAACATTCAATTTTTGTGTAGAGGAACAAAAATCAGATTACGCCACGAAGAAGAATTTCTTTGTAGGTAACTAAAAAGAAATAGACTAGGTTATGTTTAGCACCTAAAAGGAAAACTGTTGGCTGGTCTTGGTGTCATCGCACTGGTCGAGGTACAAGGCAGGCCGCGAGGAGTCGAGGCAGGCGTCCAGCTTGGCGTGGCGCAGCAGCAAGCCCCTCCGCTTCCACAGCTGCGCGGCGTCGGAGGGGTCGCAGGGCGCCAACACCGCCCTCACGCGGTCGCCGCCCAGCGACACGCACAGGCTGTGGTGCCGGATCAGCCCGTTCTCGAACTTCCACTCCTGGTTACCTCCCGTGTTGTGGCAAGGATACATTCCTGAAACAAAATTTCATTCATTTCATATCCTCCGAGCCCTTATAATCAAACCACTTCTTTACGGTAAGAGTTCTGGATATCATTTTCTACCCTTACGGGCGCACTTAAAAGGCATCAATATCACAAAGGCAATCATGAAGTTGTAAAAAAATAACTTAATTTTAGATTAAATGTTAATTAAAGTCTTCAGACTTTGTCTATATCAAATTAATGTTTATATCAGCATATATAAAAGAAAGTCGTGTTAGTTACACTATTTATAACTCGAGAACGGCTAAACTGATTAAGCGGAAAATTGATGGGGACGTAGCTTAGAACCGGGAGAAGGACATTTTATCCCATTAAACATCGAAGGAACTAGGAAAAATAACATTTAAAATTTCTCCCATACTAACTAAACGGGCGGAATGAAGTTCGCCGGAACAGTTAGTTTTCTAATAAAAACGACGTTTCCCGGGATTAGACATATGCCTTATTAGCGATAAACTTGGGAATGTCTTCGACTAATCGAGGGTACCCTGGTTGTTACTTACTTTTGCCTACCTCTTCGGGTATACAGGCGTAAAGATATTTTACTTTACTTTTCTACTCTTACTTCTTCCCTTTGAATTAAATTCAGCGTACCTAATAAAAAAAAAACATGATGTAGACATCACGTTTTCGATCAACACAAACTTTTTTCATGGAAAGTTTTTTTGTCTCCACTTTTTGAGAAACAATATGTTTAATGTGGATGCCGCACGGTGCCTTTTAATATAAAACTTCAACAGCCTGTAAGTCAAAAAGTGTTTGTTCAAATTATATCCTACACGATAAAAATATAAATTACAATAAATTAAAAACAATTCAAGTAGCTAATCGCGCTAGTTTACCCCAGTAAAAGACAAATACGCTTGAGGCATTTTATAAAGATCTTTTTTTTTGGAATGACTAATGTGTTGCCAACCTCGTAGTTTTTACAACTTCACTGGGCTTTGTGGACCGAGCAGAGTGCTCAGCCCCAGACTTCATTATTAAGACGGATTGGACTGTTACCTACAACGCCAGCAACAAGGGCTGTCTCTCGGGAGACCGTACCTCGACTTGATGCTGCGTTCTGGTTACTGGGTGGACTTGATGGAGGAATAAAGGCGGCTCGTCGCTAGGCGTTAGGCCTTGGGCGCAAGAGAGTTCTTCGTTGCCGAGACCGGCAGCGACGGTGTAGTGTGGTGTCCTATGAGTTAGTGTTGTTTGAATTGGGAGGGAGGCTCAGAGAGGACGTGATCTTAAAAAGATCGTATAAACAGTTAATACCGTGACCATACATCTTGACGTAATACTCGCTACTATAGTGTGCTGTCACAGCACCGAGAAAACCATTTAGGGGCCTCGTCAATGTGCATGTTTGTGCGTGTAGCGTACTAGAACGTTTATAGGTATTTTCTATACTGTTTCATATTTGTATTGTGCTATGGTTTCGTACACTAGAGTAGTAGAATTACCGATGGTCCCGTCGACGAGATGCCCCATAGTGTCGAGACAGCGCTTCCCCTGGCGCAGCGCCCGCGCTCCCGACCCGGCCAACGCCGGCACCTGCAGCTCGGGGTACACATGCTGCAGGTACCAGCGGAACGGTTTGCATTGCAGCTGCTCGCGGATCGCCAATCTCTCCGATATGCTGGAAAAACCATTTACAGAATTTGTCATTGCGTATAACAACCTGCTCTCATCAATCAAATTAAACGAGACCGTATAAAATTGACGCTGCACTAATAAAGCTAGATTAATATGTAGATTTCAATCCTTATTTATCTTCGCAAAACCCTAACATCTAATTAGTAGTCTCGATATACTGGATTCAGTAAATCATCGTTTCTTCAAGTTCTTCTAAGCTGATTATAACTGAAAAGTAGAAATCATTTTATTTTGTATAGTCCAAACTGTTTTATAAAAAGAAAACTAGCTTACGGCAACTGGAAACCCTTATGGTATCGAAATATTTAAATACATACATACACATCTTATTGTAAGACCCTTACGGGGTAAGCAGAGAGTATCGAGTGTCAGACCTCACCATCCTGACATACATGTTTGGATTTCTTCACATTCATTACTCTGTTCATACAAAACACGGTGGTTTCGGACACTCTTTACATATTTAAGGATATTCATAACGCATTTGTAACTCATTTATAAGCTAAATTCGGTTTCTAGTTTTTTAGCAATAAGATAACGAACAAGCACACGACTTTCCTGGTAGTAAAAGTAATCGTTGCCGAGAACAACATAGATGCTGTAGTCGCGAGTTAGGCCAATTGTTCAAATTTACCGGCAACCCTAGCCACCGGACCGCAACCTGACACTGTCATTATGGCGGCAGGAACGTGTGAGGCGGTAGATTCCAACCAGGACGAGTTGCACCACAATACTCTACCACCTTGTTCTCTTGTTGGTAATGGCCCATTGAAGATTTACTTGTCTCTTGTGTTGAAGGGCAGAGAAATAAACGGTCGGACCAATACAATATACTTACTCTCCGTACTCCACTTGCTTCGCCAGCGGCTGCGACCGGTAGTAGAGCTCTTTGTAGTCATCCATCCAGACCTCAGCAGCGCGTCTCGTGTTCCTCGCGAATACTGCCCCGGAACCTCCAGGAAACGTATATGGATGACGCTTCCTGAAGACGTGGCCCACGCGAGAACAAGGCACGATTTCTAAGGATCCACCACATTGCCAAACTCTGAAATAGAAAATATATGATTCGTTATATTTACGTTAATGTATAAAAAATATCTCTGGACAAATACGAGTAATCCAAACTGTACGCTCGTGATATAGACGGTCAACGATTATTTATAATAAATTAAAATACAATCACAAGTACAGTACTACTTAAACAAATACCAGAAGAAAATTATAAAAACCCTGACCTAGTAATAGAGACATGTACGTTAATCACATAAATGTGTCAGGCACCTGGAACTGTCGGGAATCAAACCAGCCTCGTGAATGAAATGAGCGTATTTATTCTATAGAAGACCAGTAACGTAACTGCGATTCCCGAATTTGAACGATGGAAAGTTTTTCATATTTGTCCGGATCTGCCGAGAAGAATAGACCATCTGCATCTCTGCCAGGCAGTTCGTAGGAAGCACAGGTTACATACGTAATTTATCATATAAGACCATCAGCGGCAGAGTGCTGTGCAGCTACTTGCCTGGGTTGGGATCCACTTCCTTGCCTATTCTGACCGCCGTAATGATTTTATCACGTTTTGACCCGGAAGGTAGGCTGAGCCTGTGGACTTGCACTTGAGCTTGATCAAAGGACAGCGGTGGATCTATAACATCTGAGGTGTCTAAAGGCCACGGTTGTCTCTTACCACAAGGAGAGCCGTGTGTTTGATCGCTTATTTACATACAAAACCTGTTACGATCTTAGATTATTAAATGATTAAGCTCGACCTCCGTCACATTTTTTTTCAGCCTTTCAGTGGAATTTGAATTTTGCTCAATCTGTTGTAGATAATACAATATATCTCAATTTTGACTGAGATAACGGACTATGACCAATCAGAGTTCACGCCAGACGAAAGTGAAGAGATGTGCCCATGGAACTGTGCTTTAAATTAATTGGAAGCGTATTGGGTCAGCACAGAACTTTAAAGTGCCTACCAGATAGTGCAGTCTGTTTACATACACTCAAACAAAAAGCAACGGGTTGCCATTATAAATTTGTGGGAGTAACTGAACGGTCCACTTCACATCAGAATTCAGAAGTGTATCAGCACGATCAGCACGTACTTTTATGATATATTTTTGCCTTAACTCTGAAATCTTTTTAATGCGTGCGAAAATCTCGATGTTGTTGCAAGAGAGGCGCCAAACAATGTGCAACACGAAAATGCTATTACTGTAGTAGCGAAATGATTAATATATCGTTGTTTTAATTATGGAATAACATTTTAAGGGGTTAGAATACTAGTTCACAGACATCCAAGGACTGAAAGTCTATATATGTGAATAAGTTTGATATTTACAAATTTTAGAATATGTTAAAATATTATTCCGTAATTAAAACAACGATAGATTAATCATTTCGCTACTACAGTAATAGCATTTTCGTAAAACGTATTCAACTGTATCCGTATTCAACGTATCGTATCTAATATTTCCAAGTTATCGTAAAACACCAGATTTCTTTGGTATATTTGCAAAGAGCAGCATGTCTTAATAAAAAAAAGGAATCAGCTGATGTTCTAGGATGCTTGATTTTTTTGTTTTATTACCACAAAAAAAAATTGAACTACGTTTAATTTTCTGATTTTGATGTAACATTGAATTATTAATTTCTAAACTACTTTACTAGCTGCCCGGAGATTGTGTGGCTCATCCAGTGCTACGTGAGGATTTTGATATAATTTTGTAATGTTAATGAGACAAACCAGAAATCCAATTTAGATTATAAAAAAAATGCCTCTGTGGTGCAGCGGTCCGATGTCGGACTAAACTTAACTAGGTTCCAGGTTCGATCACCGGATCGGGCAACAAAAAGAAAATGTGTTTTTCAATTATTGTCTAACTAAAAAAAAACGTTGCCCGGGGCTGGAAATGATACTTAGGCTTTTCAACATTGCCACAATGTAGCATTGTGGGACTTACTGTGTTCGTCTTGTAGAGGGTGCCCTGATTGTACCTCTGCCTGAAGGTTTGAGGATATGGGTGTGAAGATATTTTTTTGCCTTATATTATATAATATTTTATATTATATTTATTTTTTATCTACAGATTAAAAAAAACACCCATAATATCCGTCAAAATTCACATGCAATGTAGATAAGAACCATCTCGATCACGTCATTTTTCAAACAAAGAAAATCCGCATTAAAATCGGTCCATCCCTTCAAAAGGAAAGATGCTTGCGACACACCATTTTTTCGTTCATATTTGTTGACAAATTTGCATTCGCTTGAAGAAAATATGTGAATTTCATTAAGCGTGAGGGAAGCCGCAGTATAAGCTAGTGCATTGTAGCAGGAGGTATGAGGCAACAACAAAGATTACATAACATCTATTGATGGTTCTTTTAATCTACGGACGGAAGTACGGGTCACAATACACATTACAACCCTAATGACCGTCATTAGATTTAACGAGATCAGATAATAGACTTACTTTAGGTAGCAAGAGTATCCTTATCTCGCTTAGGGTCAAATTGCGAATCTTAAGGATGTTATGTCAACAAATTTAAGAAAGCTTTTTGCTCATATTCACATTATGAGATCGACTAATGTGAATATGAGATTAATTATATTAATTTTTAATCGACTCTAAAAAAAGATTACCATCAATCCAACTAGAATCTATACTTGCTATCGTCGACATTCGGTGGAATTCCATTGTATACACACGTTTTTTAGAGATAACACTTGTACTTATCCACTGTATACTTTATTTAGCACTTTCTCGCCAACTAGGCTAAATATATATAAATAGAAATAGAATTGCTGTGGTATAACTTTGATGTGGTTTGTTTACTGTTAACATTTTTATATGTGGGTACCGTCAGTAACATCTAACCAAATAAGTATTGAACGTTAAATCACAAAGTCCTTTTTATCTTTAGTTTCAAAGCCCTGATGATGCTGTAAAAAGTGAAACCGGTTGGCTAGAAAGTGTTAAATAAAGTATACAGTGGATAAGTACAAGTGTTATCTCCAAAAAACGTGTGTATCAATCCAACTTTTTCGACTCTCAGTTTTAGCTATTTGTATGTTTTTATGCGATTACTCAGTCAATAACAAACATATTTCAATTGTTCTTGTTTTAGAAAGGTATGATTAAACTCAAATAATATTATTCTCTACGAAGGTCAAGCAGATGCAGTCGAATTCTCCTGATGATGCTTCGATTACGAAGCGAAACGTATGTTGAGATTTTAGTAGTGTGTGTATTGTTGGTGCTAATAAAACGGTTTAGTGGAGTGTGTTCTGTGGAGGGGGATATATTTGGGGGTTTTTGGCTTCCGGCAAGTCCAATTCATTCATAGCGGACTGTTTTTTCTGTTTTACGTATACATGTTTTTTGGCGGATAATTGCAATCAAATAATTTTATATGGTTAAGTATGGATTTACGCAAAGTAACGCCTTCTTCTATCAATAGATATGTCATTATTCTGAAGTGATCGCATAATCATTTTATGATCCGAGAAATAGTTTTTGAGTAATAAAAAAGCAAAATGTTTGTCTTTGTTGACGACATCATTATTAAGTATAACTCAAAACTACTGTTGGAGTGTTAATAAAATTTATACGGGACCATCTCGGAGTCATTAACTATCTTTTGAAAAAAGAATGCATAAATCGGGTAATGAAGTAATTGCAGTCGATTTTTGTAGTTTTACTGATTTTGGATTATTCATTTTTATGTAGTTAATGTATGTATAAACTCTTCTACTGTTCTACACGAGGACTAAAAAACTAAATTTCCATATAAATTGAAAGAATTAAGAATAAATTGAGTAATCTTGCTAGTACTTTAGAAACAGAGAATTTCAGGATTTTAGGAAAATAATTGCTTTGGAGCTAAGTGACAACATCAAAATTTGTTGATTATTTTAACAGCTAGCGGCCCACGTTCATAGCGCATATATAGCAGTCGTCGCCGCACCGGAAGTCGCTGTGAAAACGTTAAACTCAGCCAGTAGTTTGTGACATCTAATGACGAACAAATTGATGTACATAATGCATTAGCAACATTCGACATTTGCTTTGAAAACGTCTAATTTGTAATTTACGCACTCGTAAACATCCCCATTAGTGTAACCAAAATTTCTTTAAATCGTTTTACGACGAGGAAACAATATATTGAAACAGAATTTATCACTGTTGCAGAAGACAGGGTTTTTAGCTGTCTTGCCCTGTTTCCTCTTGATGTAAGGTAAAAAATATTGTTATTCTTTTAAAGTAAAGTATCTTCACACCAATATCCCCGAAGTGGTAGGCAAAGGCACAAGCAGGGCACCCACGCCTAGCCGAAGGCACTAACACCTGTATTAAGGAAGCTTATTTGGCTAAGTAATGAAAAAACGCTGTGTGAAGTATGATTTCGCTATGTGTTACTTAAGCCATCCAATTCATGAACAATACTTAGAACTTTAAGAACTAAGTATTGTTCATAAATTGGATGGCTTCAATATAATTCATTCCATGACAGGCGTGAGAATCGTGAGACGTAACTTTTTCTAATGTAGTACTGAACTTATACTACTAGAAGACCGAACTAGTACATTCAAATAACTGAACTAGTACAGAGCGATCCTTAAAGTGACCGAGCATTAACAAGTCTATTAATTTGACTGTTTATTCATGGTTTATTCTGAATAGCTCGCTAGTGTCGAGATTCATTATGTGTCTAGAATGTAATGTCCGAAAGCTTACTTTATTGAAGTTATACTTCTTTTGGCGCGTTAGGAAAAAATGATGAGGGTAAATTTTTACGATGCGCGCGCACTCCGTCACGAAAAACCGACATGATGAAGTTAGCTATGAAGTTAGCTATAGATAACATTTTAGTTTTTAAAATTATTTTTATCTTATTACGCCGAAGAAGTATAACTTCTAACGCGTGTACATAAGTACACACACACTTTATTTTATTCTGAGTAAATTGATTATAAGCGCAAACTCACATACCTGCACGTTGATCAGATTGTAAAAGATTTAAGTTTTATGACGTCTATTTCTAAAAGCCGAGGAATGACGACAGGCAGACAGTTTTAATAAAAGTTATTTTATATCGCAACAACCTACCTGAAAGATATTTCCAAGTTCTCTCCACCCCACACGTCCATCTTCATATCGTACTTTCCTAGCTTGTTGAAGTAGCTCCGGTCCATGCTGAACAACCCTCCTGCGATCATAGGTGTTCTGATCACCTGCGTGGGATCACTCAGGCGGGCATTGCGTTCTGAGTGAGATAAGTATTCCCACTGGAAATAAAAAAATGTCATCGAGAATGCACAAAAATTCTGAAGATGTTTCTTTGATAGGGTAATTCTTATTTTTTTTTATTAGTGTAAAGTCAGCAGAATTTCAACCCTAATACAGGGCATGTGCTAAATTTAAAATACCTTGAGCTATATTTAGAGTCTTTTATCGAAGTTGTTTCAAAACAAAAGTTGTTTTAAATTGTCAGGTTTATTAATTGGTCACAATATTATTTTTTAATAATTTAATATTTTTAAAATGAATCACACCCTATTTTGAATTATCACTAAACAGTTGAAACCTCATATATTTAATAACTCAAAAATAATATAAATTCTCACATGTTTCTTGTTGCATTGAACTTGATACATTAGGCTTGTTACTTTTTTAATACAAAATAAAAAATACATAAAATAATATTTATTTTAGCACTTGCCCTGTGCTTGGGATAAATTTTTCTATAAATTTTAAAGAAAGAAAAAATTTCGCCCCAGACAGGATTTGAACCTGTAACCTTTCGTCTCAAGCCGACGAATGCTCTAACCAATTGAGCTACTGAGGATTCCAGTCCCGTGGCGAAATTTTTAATTCCTTTCTAATCCGTTACAGGTTACAGGTTCAAATCCTGTCTGGGGCGAAATTTTTTCTTTCTTTAAAATTTATAGAAAAACATAAAATAATAATAAAAAATCTTTGCCAAAATATTTTTTTACACGACTTGACCAGAAAATACCCTAACGTACACTGTAAAATGAAAAATACTACAATTATGTTATTATTAAAATCAATAAAATTAAATTTATACTTTGATAAAAACATAATTGAACGCCAACACACTAATTAACTCTATGATTTAGTGCAACTGGCTGGACTTTTCTCTCTATTGAGATTAGATATTTACATTCATAAAATTTGAAAAAACGGGACATCAAAACTTTCTTTAAAATTTACAAAGCTAAATTCAAAAAAAAAATAATAAAAAAAACGAATAGCTTTGCCACTTTCACGCATTTATTTCGAGTAGTGGTCGCCTATTGCTCGAAATTCGAGCATAATAAATATTAATATCTTATTGATAAGAACGCTATCTTCATTTCTCAAGACCAACTACTTCGTTTCCAAACTTTTTAGTGCGCCATCTGTGATTTTTTATCGTTATTATCATCAATATATTTGTTTTTGTGTGTCAAACGCATGGTAGTGTGGGTAATGTTTTATTTATTGATTTAATGTACTTTATAAGCATTGTTATTGAAAAATATTAGCGTTTTGCAATTCTCCTACACATAAACTACTAGTTTGCCAAATTTCATGCTCCTGCGACCGCGGAATTTTCGTAAAAAGCGGTCCAAAGTTTTGGCATCACGTATATAGATACTACAATTACTCAAATTGAAAAAAAAAACTCCTTTTCTTACCGATAATATTGACAAACAACATTATTGCTAGAAGGTTAAAGTTTACACATATACTGACAACATGATCATGGCTAGAATAATTACATATGACCCTGATGATATTGTCATAGCTTGACCAGTTTGCTTCATTGTAAATCACACAGATCAGCTTGTTTTGAACATTTATTTTTTTTAAATTTATGTTACTAGCACAACGTCGGTTACTACGAGCCACAACCCACAATTTATATCAGCCTTTACCAAAGTGGGCGATAACGCCCCCTTGTGGGCGCTGGAAGCCTAGAGGGGGCGGTATAAATCTTAGAAAAAATGTTTTTTTTTAAACTAGGCGCAAGAAATATGATATTGAGGTTATTGACAAGAAAAAAACGAGGGGGGGGGGCGCTACAAAACAACTGATTTTCAAAGTGGGCGTTACATGAAATAAGTTTGGGAACCTCTGATTTATATAGTGTAAGTTTGTCACTTCTCGTCCTTAGAGGGCTAAGCGATTTCAAAACGAGATGATATTGTAGTGTGTAAATATTTAATAACATTTGGCATTTATTATGACTTATTACAACAAAGTTACAACAGTTTGTTTAAGTGTTGATCTACTATAAGTTATTGAAGTTTTAAAACCCAGTTTACCGACATTTTAAACTCTATTTACTTTGAAGTGCTACCGTTTCTGAAGAAAGAAACCGAGGAACAAACTCCACGGCAACCAATATTTGTTTATTTGTAATTATTAAGAAAACAATAATTCAAAATATTCTTTTAAAAATAATGAAATAGATGACTTATCCATAATATTTTATGCTACATGGAAGAAATGATAAACGGATCGAAAAACAAACAGGCATTTTAATTATTTAACATTATACGTGACTATTTAGGGTTGCCATATAGACACGGAAACAGTAAGGGGAGCCTTTACGTCTTCATTGCAGCTTATCAGTCGGTTTACATTCCAGATTTTTTTACTGAGATGTTATGTCCCGTTTTAGTTGAGGTCCGCTGAGTAGGATAGACCATCTGCCTTTGCCAGGTAGCTTTTAAGAGGCGAGCACAGGTTAAAATATAGGTCATTACCAACAAGACCACTGGTGGGAAAGTGATATGCAGCAAGTTGTCCGGGTATTGATCCATTGCGTTACAATGACACTGTCTTGTTTCGGTTTGGAAGGTAGGATAGTAAGGTAGATAGGTAAACTTGCATAAGAGGCGTTCCATCCCGGCCTGAGGATAGCGACGCTCCTGTAACATCTTAGGTGTCTGTACAGTTACCCGTGTCTTTGTTCGATAACAATTCAGATAAAAATGAAAATGTAAAAGCGAATTAGATGTGTCTTGGAAGATTGCTATAAATCTTTGTTAAGGCGTTGTTACTAACTGAATTATATTTCTTTAATGAAGTCGTAGTAAAAAACTGTAAAAATTCGCCGGACAGACTTTATAAATTAAATTAACCCCAAAAAAAGGAAATTTTAAGCTTGTTTTATGAATGTTAGTCAACGATACTAATACATACAAATACTTAAACATATACCAGTATAAATCTAATACAAAACCGGAAAAACAAACATTTATGTTCAACACATAAATCCCTGCCTTTGTCGGCCATCGAACCCGAGCCTCGTCAGCCGGTGGAGTTAGCAGTGTAACTCCTTCAGCCAACGAGGTGGTCCAAAGCTAAAAAATAATACGTAACATTTTATACGTCTCAGTCCATTTGTGTTCATATGTCAACATGTTAAGAAAAATAATTGTGCACATAATCTTCATATTGCCTTAATAAAATATGCTCATAAAACTATGTAGTTTATATCGGGTTGCAGTACCAGTACCACTTTGCAAGTACAAAGTAATAAAATGAAATCAGGCTGAGATTAGTTAGACACCATTCTCTGTACCTTGAGTAAAATGTCATCATAATTAAGTAAATCCAGAAATGCATCTGGTGAAATGTAAACGCTAGTTACAAGTTTGCCATCAAACTGTCCAATTAATTGAATTCGCTGAGTCTGAGAATGATTCGTAGCAGCTGGATTACCTTGAATACGAGATTCCAGTCGAAGCCGCCTCGGAGGTCCGCCGACGCGCCAATGTATTGGAAGGTGTCCATGCTTATAACGTCGATAACTGGACATACTACTCGAGTTGGATCCTGTAATAAAAGAAGTTTTCTTTATTCACCAGTAGCAGCTATTGATGCTATTGCTGGAGGAAAGGGTAGCAGGTAGACTTGCACACGTGGCTAAAGGTATTCACTTAAGGCCCCATACTTAGTCAGCCAGAAGAGTCAATCACCGCACTCACCCGTTCCATGATTACTATGAAATATTGCGCTCTAAAGTAAATGTCTTAAGCGCTAAATCACTATTTTTGACACTATAAAAGTAGTTTGAAAAAAAATATAAAAACTGAAACAGTTATCTTTTAGGTATAAT
>NJDC01002324.1:137508-163550 GCA_002245475.1 Calephelis virginiensis
TGACCGCATTCGTAACAGTGAGATCCGAGAAAGAGTGGGATTGAAAGAAAGTGTTGGTGTTAAAATGCGAAAGGGCATGCTCCGCTGGTTCGATTATGTGGAAAGAATGATGATGTAGGTACCCGGGGAGACCAAGGCTGACATTTCACGATCAGATCAATCGGATATTATCCGAGGGTGGTGTCAAGAGTCTCCGAAACCAGCGTGTTTGTATGAAAAGGGTTATGAATGTGAAGGAAGCAAGACAGGGTTGTCAGGATCGTGAGGTCTGGCATTCGATACTCTCTGCCTACCCCGTAAGGGACTTGGCGTGAAGATATGTATGTATGTAAATTAATTCTAGTAAACAAGTTAAATCTATAAATTTTTCAAGAAATTCCAGTTTGATACGGCTTCGTACTTAACGAATGCAAAGAAAATTGCGGTCAAGTAGAAATAGGTACCTGTACCGTTTGCTAATCCGTTTATATAGTAAATTATCTTAGAAATTTTTTTCAGCGCAACAAGAGGCAAGAAGCAAACGTCGCCTTTGATTATGTTCGATTTCCGACGGAAACGGAACCATTTCTATAACGAACATTTAAATTTGTGCATTTCTCGGTCTAGGTGTTTATTAAATTTATATTACTATTTATATTTTTTACTATTTATTTGACCGCCTCGTTGGTCCAGTGGCTAGCGTACTCGCCTAACTACATCGACTTACCGCGAGGCTCGGGTTCGATTCCCGACGGGGGCAGGCATTTGTGTGATGAACATTTAGATGTCTGCATTTCCGGGTCTGGGTGTTTATTAAATTTATTCTGGTATCTATTTAAGTATTTCTATGTATTAGTATCGTTGACTAATACCCATAACACAAGCATATAATTTGCTTACTTTGGGGTTAGATTCAATTAGTGTAAGTTGTCCAGGGATATTTTTTTTATATTTATTTATATAAGTACTGGCCGACCCAGTTCGTATTGCTTGACATTAACAGCTCACTATTTGTGTGGATTAAAGTATTGTTTTTAACATTTTTCGTGCAATTTTCGTGGTTTTTCTGTTCATGCGTACCTTCTCCTGATAATACTTAAAAGAATTGTCTAAATTGGTTCGTTCTTTTAGGAGTGATGCAATTACCACTCGAAATTGAAATTATTTTTTATATGTATAGATTTTATTCTATTAAAGTCGTTGACTAACAACACCCTTAACACGTGTAAGCATATAGTTTGCTTACTTTGGTGTTAGATTCATTTGTGTAGTTTGTCCAATTACATTTATTTATTGATGTTATTGATCTAAAGGCTGAGATCTTAGGCCCTGTATGTAAATCTACTAGCTATCTTATTTACAAACGTGGAAAATGACGTGCAGAAGCACTAGGGTGTCAGGAATATGTAAGACGATTGTACTAATTCGGGCGAGTTGTTGCAAAGTACCCTCTTAAGTATGACTGACTGCATTATAGGAATATTACAGTAACGTAGATTACCCAATAATCCAAAAATTATAAATTTGTTTAATTTGTTGTTGGATAAAAATTATAAATTAATTTATTTTAAATATTTAATTACTTCATAGATCGAAAATCGATTCCGAATCATTTCTCAATATTTCGCTGGTAGGTACTTTAAATGTCACCCTGTAAATTGTAAAAAAATATATTGACTACGGTTTCATCCGCGTTTCAAAGATTTTAAATTCTTCGGCGAGAACTCGTTGAGATATAAATTTACAAAGTACAATTTTATATTTCAATTTACCATATGAATAGGTAGACAGAGGTACAACCAGGGCAACATACAACTAGCCGAAGACAGAAAGTCGCACAAGGCTTTAAGTGGCAAACCTTTCGCCAAACGGGCACATATCCAATCCCGGGCAACGTTGCTTTAGAAAAAAAAATTAAGGAAAACATTTCCTTTTCAATTCCTGAAAACGGGACCAACCTGGGATCGGATCGCTAGATCACAGATTTCTTTCTTAAGATAATGTTACTTAATAAGATGTTACTTAATAAATAAGATAATGTTACTTAATATTTTGGGCGTGATTCCGGTTTTAATACAGGGAAAATGGACAAGCGGTTTATATTATATTTTTATTGGATAGCAGTGATCTCTGGAAACCGGTATTTAAATTTAACAATTTTCGACATCGTTGCCAATAATGGGATTTATTCCACCGCTTTACCTATTTCTTATATAGCCTGTTATTTGTAAATAGCCTAAAAATAAGTAATAGTGTCTAGATGCGATGGCTGACTCTCACCAATTAATCTCATAACAAAGAAAATTAGATTGGTTAAGTTTACTCTACCTATTGTAGACTTCCAGATTCAAAACTTAACCAGTCAGAAGAATAACACTAAAATTTAAAAAATCGACGACCTTCAATAAAAGCTCCATCTCGATCACGTCAGTTTTCAAACAAAAATACCCGCATTGAAAACAGTCCATCCAATCAAGTTATGATGCCATAGACAGTAGGACACACGTAAAGATACACACAGACACGTCAACTTTCCTTTTTTTCGTCAGGGGTTAAAAACGGCGAAATATGTGTAACCTTTTCTACTGCCACACTTTCCAAATCAGCTAAGAGAATAAACGTAAGAAGAAACTCTAAAATAAAGAGGACTTAAAACCTTGTCCACATTAATCTACGACTATACGTTCGGCGAACATATCATAACCTTTGCTTCACGACCGGTTAAAAACCAGGTGTTGACATGACAAAGCAATATTACATAATGTGTGTATATGACGAAGCCGTTTCCAGCTGCCTAATTATCATCTACAAGTAAGGCCATAAAGTTCCAACTTCATCAAGTAAACGACAAGTTTTGCCAGTCAAGGTCAAGTCAAGTTACTGAATGTCACGGTCCGAGTGAGTTGACATACTTGCTTTCTTGTTACGAAAGACAGAATGGCGATCAACACAAATTAAAATTGTACATGAGTTTTTCTGAGCATTGATCGCCTCTGTGGTCTAGCGGTCCGGGTGTTGGACTTGACTGCATGAGGTCCCGGGTTAGAATCCCGGGTCGGCCAACAAAAAAAATTGGATTTTTCCAATTTTCTAATAAAAAAAACAATGTTGGTCGGGATTGGTTAAATGTGCTCGGTTGGCGATAGGCTTGCCACCTATCACAGTGTGGGACTTAGTGTCTTCGGCTAGTCGTGGGTGCCTTGGTTGTACCTCTGCTAACCTCTTCGTTGATATGGGCGTGAAGATACTTTTTTATGTGTTTAACAATAACTTAAATGTAGTCAAAATAAGAAGCCCGACTTCAAATAAATTATACTATATCGTCTATATGTATAAAAAAATCAATGGTTTTCCTAGATTTCACGGAATTCATCATATCCTTGGTAACTGTGGAACCACATTAAAATAAAATCAATCAAATGTACCTAAAAATATTTTTTAAAATGTTTACAAGTTTGACGGCGAAATACAGCGGTATTTAGTTTAAAATTCAACGATATACATTAAAAAAATAGACGTTGAACGTTGAAAAGTTTGAAGTCTATTAAACTCCATTTTTTTAAATTTTTTCTTTTTATAGTCAATTAAAAATAGTAATTAGGCTACTGAATATTCAAATGATGTGTTGTAATTTTTCATTCTTTTCGATATATGTCATAGTATTTTATATCATAAGAGCCTTTACCATGAGTTGGTGGATTACGTTCTGTAAGTTACTTGTCGAAATCTATGACACTTGGTTTCAAAATATGTTTCTCTTAGTTACCAATAGAGGCGCTGTTCAAAGTTTTCATACAAATAATTTACAGAGACGGTAGCGAGTAAGGTAAACTTGACAAGGTGAGGGCTCAGACGTAAAAAAGTACACGGCTATAATTGGCCGTAAGAGAAAACGATGGACTATAGACATAATAGATGTTATTGGTGCGTCGGCGTTCTGTGACAGTCTATCTATTGTGCAAGTCTACCAACTACCATACGCTTCTAAGTCATAAAATTCTATTTTAAAATGTTATAATTTAAGCGAAGTAAGACTTGCAAAAACCGACTTTGATTTAAATAAGTCGTATGGGCACACACAAATTAAGTGTTTTTCTTGAAAACTATTTTTATTACTACATATAAATTCGGTTTAGATATGACGGAGTGATCCATTACGTAGGTATATAAAAAAGTGTTAGGGTCGAACATAATCTCTTTATTTCAAGTCGGTTAAAATAGTTTACATCGACGGAAGTTCATATTTTATAACGTTTCTAACTTTGTACTTTTGTAAGATTTAAGAGAGTATTTACTTTTAAATTTATGTAGATTTTAGTATTATCCTAGAATCTATTGAAAGCCTGGTTTAATCAATATTGGACAAGTATAATCTTTTTTCTATTAAAAACGTAAGGGTAGCGGCGTAGGTATTATAAAGGAAAGGGATAAATTTGGACCTTTTGTTTTTTGCCAATTAATAGCAGAAAAAACATGAAATCTGTCGTATAAGGGCTTACGTTATTGAAAGATATAAAATCCAATTTCAAATTTAAGGTATATTGCATGTGATATAGCAGTATATATATACAGTCATTGCGGAAACACTTTAGATTAAAAACGTGGCGACGATGTCGCAGCCGAATTAAAAAGTCTTGTCACTGGACTAGAATTTTTATTTATATCTCCAGTGTTGTCAGTTTTTTAGGTCAATTTGACCTGTCTTATCTTAACAGCCAGAACCAGGTTGGCTTGACCCAATTTCAAGTGTGACCAATGTTTTTGGCCAAAATATGTGAAAAAATCCTAAAGATATGGCTAGTGGAAATATCCTTTTACAAAACAAGTGACAAATTAAAAATAAGATTAATAACTTTTAAAAATAAAATTTTCTAAAGGTAACATTGTCGCCTATATTAACTTAATTATTTCTACATCTTAAAATTTCGAAACTAAAGATCAACAAAATATAACCGTAGAAAAGTTAATTTTATTTAAACGTCTGAGCGAAACAGGTTTATGGTGTCATTAACCAAACAAATTATGATTGTTTGACATTTGGGAGTTTGGAGTAAGTAGAGAAATCTCATTATTAACCACCCGTGTGAAAAAGCCAAAGTTCTGCTCTAGAAACTTTATACATAACAATGATAATATTCATGTGCCAGTTAGTTTTGCTGGAAGGTATCTTAATTTGTATGAATGCCGAAATACCTGCTATTTTCTTTACTCTCTGCCTATTATAAATTCGGAGCAAGCAAACTGAAAGTCTCCGCTAATTCAATCACAATTGGATATCAATCGCATTGTCGATTTGGACACTTCTGCCGAATTGAATTTAATAATGTGGGTATGACTTTACATTATAGGTATTTGGACGGCGATATTCCCATGGGATTTAGCATTTATTACTTTTGTTACTGGACCTTAATTGGTGAGTTGTTGACCGGCACGCTTGCTACAAAAACCTAAATCTATGACAAAAACATGTGATGGGCAAGGTGACGTGCTTATATCTCAACCGGCAACACGCCGATGTGAGAGCCTGTGTTGTCACGTAGCGTGTTAAGTATTTGCTCTGACCAATTTGGATGGTATTGGAATTTTTCTATTTTATATGAAATTGATAAGTACTGAAACATGTGGCATCGCGCGGCGTTTCATTAGTAGTATGTTTATACCTTTATACGACATTTGTGTAAATTAGCAGCCAAATACCTTCAGAGTCTAGCAAAAACAATAACTGAAATTGTAGCTTTAGGTAAAAAAATATATATTATGAATCATATCACGCGGAGCGTCGATTAGTAATCGACTTTCGGCCAATGTTAATAATGTATCTCAATCTAATGGATTTCAAGCAATCTAGATAGCTGCGTATCCGGCGGCTATCCCATACCTAATTGCCATATTTATCCTGTCCACAGATATGTTATTGGCAAGCGATAACATAAAAATTGATCAAAATATCAATCTTGGACAGCAAGTTTTGGATTAGGATTGATTATTAATATTGGCCATTAATCATCGAATAGCAACAGACACATCCATTACTAATATAATCTATATTATAATTTGAAAGCGAAAACTATGAATCGATAACTGTAATATGTAAATAGATATGTATGATCGTACCATTGAATATTTTGTAACAACTTTGTATCATAAATTTTTCATTTGAACTAATTTCATTTTACGCCAGCCTGAAATTTAGTAGGTAAGACAGAATACGTGACTATTGGAAAATTGGAAAACTTAAAGTATCTTCACGCCCATATCCCCAAAGATGTAGGCAGAGACACAACCAAGGTTGTAAGTCCCACAATGTGATAGGTGGCAAGCATATCGCCAACCGGGCACATATCCAATCCCGGGCAACGTTATTTTTGAATAGAAAAATTGAAAATGTACATTTTCTATTTTGTTGCCGAACCGGGAATCGAACCCAGGACCTCAAGTAGTCAAGTCCGACGCTTGGACCGCTAGACTACAGAGGCGACTTAACTTTCAAACTTAGATCAGTGTAAATGAGTTCAAACACCGGTACTGATTCCTTTCATTAGCTATTGCAAGTACTCTTTTGAAATTTTCAAAATACTTATCCTCTGATAATCTACTTACCGTGTCGAATAGTTTAATAATACAATATTTACAAAAGCCAAAATTTCTTTGCCAATAAAATTTACATGATTGACACTCTTGACCAGAGATTCCCAAACTTATTTCATGTAACGCCCACTTTGAAAATCAGTAATTTTGTAGCGCCCCCTCCTGGTTTTTTTCGTCAAAAACCTCAATAATATCATATAAATGTCTCGCCTGGACTTCAATAAAACCATTTTTTCATGTTTGCTTCCCGCCCCTCTCTAGGCTTCCAGCGCCCACAAGGGGGCGATAGCGCCCACTTTGGGAAAGGCTGCTCTTGACAATTGACACACATTTTTTACGATAATCGTGTTTAAAATCGACGTTGAAATCCAGCATAAGAGAGTCGAGGGCTTTTTCGGTATTTTTCTTTGAAAAATATTCAATCTTAATAAAACAATCGAGATAAAGTTCAAAATAATAGACTAAAATATACATTAAATATTCGACTTTCGATAAAAATACATAAAGTAGTCGAACAATGAACATCTGGCTAATATTCCTTTGTATCAAATTACAGACATTATCATGTTGGTAGTTGGTACGAATGTTGGAATTGTAATAATATTAGTCAATGAATCTGAATATATATTAATTGAATCTTAAATTATTTATTTTTTACCCTGACCTTTCATAATAATTAATGTTAATTATTTATTCAATACATCCAGTAAGTACTTAAGTACCTTAAGTATCTTCACGCCCATATCCCCGAAGAGGTAGGCAGAGGCACAACCAGGGCACCCAAGACTAGCCGAAGATACTAAGTCCCACAATGTGATTGGTGGCAAGCCTTAGTAAGTAAGTAAGTAAGTACTTAAACGAGCAAAACCTGTATGCTATTCGAGTATACAATTTAAGGCATGTCTTTAGTTTTATCGGAAATAATATTTCTACGGGTATATATAACGTTTTATAATTAGAATGTCGGGCTTTTGATTTTAGATTTTTTCAAATAAAATAAGCCCTGATTGTTTTTGTTGATTGTTTTTTTCATGTTGTATCGTACTATAGAATACTTATTATTAAATGTAGATTGGTAAGTTTCTAGCTGGCATTCTAATAGAACGCTTTTTATTAACTTTGGCAGCAAAATCATAAATATTTTAACAATTCAAAAGCCATAACCGTTTGTTTACTGTACAAATATAAAACCTAAAGACTTAATATTTTATATTTATACAGTAAAGAAACTTAATTAAAGACTTAATATTTCAATAAAAATATCCCTAGACAAATTACCTACACAAATCGTTCTAAAGCAAAAGTAAGCAAATTGCAAGCTGGTGTTATGGTTGTTAATTAGCGATATTAATACATAAAAATACTTAAATATTTAATAGTATAAATTTAATACCCATACGCGAAAAACAGACATCAATGTTCATCACATAAATTCCTGCCCCGTTGGGAATCGAACCCGACCCTCGTAGTTGGTGAACGGTAGTCTCGGCTATTTATGAAATAAATATAAAAGCACGTATTAAATGGTACGGTGTTTCTCATTAAGTTTACCCTATGATTAAGGTTATTTTACAGTAGTAAAAAAAGTAGAATGATTTTATTACGTGTGCAATAGTAACGATGTTAAAACTAACAATGTATATAACATTGAGATATACATCAATGGTATATTATGTCAAACGATATTTACATAATAATCGGACCAAGAAAATCCTCGAACAATGTGCAACAATTCGCGAGATTCGAGATTCCGTAACGCGTTGCATCGTAACGTACACGAGGGTGAAGGGACATCGATGATCCCGCTTGCGTAACGCGACTCTTCCGCTCACTCCGCTTGAGTAACTTCGTGGTGCAAGTTACAGGCGCCAGCAGGATAGCAACCACCGCATCTTTAACAAAACTCACTTGAACCACAGAATAAATAACATTATTACGGTACTTTATTTTTTATTTCGTCTAATGTCAACTTGGAGGAATTAAGCGCGAAGGTGTTGAACTGAATGGCAGTTTGTTTTTTTATTACTGATTATCTCGTGCAAACATTGCTATTTCTAATTAAAAAAAAAACAATGAATTGTATATTTACAATTATTAAGAATATTTAAAGTCATCACAATACTGGTCAGAGCTTTAATTATTTCCAATCTCCGCTGATTATTATTCTATAGTTTTACTTCATCAAAATAAATGCTAAAGGTACGTTACTCAAGTTGTATTGATTAAAAAGAGAAAGAAAAAACCCAAAAAATGTTTTACACACTAAATACCTATACCTAAACTCGTCGCGTGCATCGACGAGTTTAGGTATAGGCCTATCCACACCACTAAACTGTTTTATCAGCACAAACAATACACACCAATAAAAACTCAACGTATGTTTCGCTTCGCAACCCTCAGAAACGACAGGAGAATTTCAATGCACTCCTAGAAGGTCGAAATAAACCTTTTTTGGTCGGGAAATTGCAAATTAATTAATTTTATTTGTACTCAGGTATTGATTTCCGCAAATTAACGTTTTTTTCTTCTAACATTAAATTTATCGTGTATGTTCAACTAAATGTCAGACATACATATTCAAAATTATTACGGTTAAATTTTGACTACTTTTTAAAATAATTTAACATTCACAATGATCAAAGTAGAAAATCAAGTAAGCGCAGTAAATTTCCGAAACATCGACTCCAGTTTCTTTGCCACGTTTTCAAAGAACACAAAAATATGCATTAAAAATATGTATAACTCAAAAACTGACCTACTTTCCTTTACCTACTTTATGTTCCTTCGACTGTACAGCATTCCAAACAGACAAAAAACATAACCTCCTCCTTTATGAAGTCGGTTCAAAACATATTCCTAAAAGCCGAAAGTTCGTTGCTTAAACAATGACTAATATAGTCTTCTATCTGTAACTTCTAAGTGAAGCAATTTACTTTCAAACTATATAGCTTTTGCAATAAGATAATGGACCTTCAATGTATCACAATCAGATTTGACTAAGGTCTACATTTAGTATTTCTTTACGGTATAAGACAACGCACAAGGCTCTTCGTATAGCAAGACAAAACCATGACTAGACACCATAATATGATTTTCATCTGAAATCAGTGAGATCCGAGAAAGAGTGGGATTGGAAAAGAAAGCATACACCTAAAAACAAGTATAGTTGGTGGTGGAGAGCAGAATCACAACCAATAGCTAAATCATTATATACATTATTTTCATCTTCGTATTGATTGGGACGTTAAATACACTACTATCGCTACCGACTTCATGTGGCTCGGGTTTGATTTCCCGGTCAGCTATTAGTATGGTGAACATTTTACATACAGATATACGTTCAAACAAATACAAACAAATTACTGGGTCAGGTCGTTTACCACGGTCTGGAAGTAGGTCAGTAGACTTGTAGATACATTAGAACTAACACTCCAGTGACAGGACAGCGACGCATTTATACCATCTATTTATGTTGGCCAAGATTTTGTCGTACCATCCGGAGAGTCACTGTTCGCTTTTTTGGCCATAATTAAAATTTGTACGACTTGCAGACAACGTGCATCCGTGTCCCACTCCCGTTAGTACCTATTTGTGGTATCATTAACGTGGTCACGTTGCCTTGGATAAATCCACATACACACATACACATATTCACATAATTAATTATTAATTAACTAGCGGCCTGCCCGGCTTCGCACGGTTATGGAATATACATATAAACCTTCCACTACAAACATTTTATCTATTAAATAAACCGCATCAAAATCTGTTGCGTAGTTTTAAAGATTTAAGCATACAAAAGGACAGAGGAAGCAACTTTGTTTTATACTATGTAGTGATTATCAACAAAAAGAAATTGTAGTTTAATAAATATCTGTATATATTATCTTTTAATAACATTTAATTTTTTATTCTAATTATAATAATATAATATACCTCTGCGCACATAAACATACATTAACACATGGAGGGCTGTTACTTATATATTAATTAATTTAATGTAGTGAGTGCAATTCTGAAGTATGAGTTAGTTTGTTACTTTAATATAAACATATAAACATCCAAACATCAGTAACATCTAACCAAATAGGTATTGAGCGTTTAATCAAAAAAGTTTTTTTATTTTTAGTTTCAAAGCCCTGATGATGCTGTAAAAAGTGAAACCGGTTGGCTGGAAAGTAACAGAAAGTGTTAAATAAAGTATACAGTGGATAAGTACAAGTGTTGACTCCAAACTCCAACGTTGTTGTTGTTTTATTAATATACAATCGCCTCTGTGGTCTAGCGGTCCGGGTGTTGGACTTGACTTCATGAGGTCCCGGGTTCGAATCCCGGGTCGGCCAACAAAAAGAAAATTGTTTTTTTCCAATTTTCTAATAAAAAAAATTTTGGTCGGGATTGGAAATGTGCTCGGTTGGCGTTAGGCTTGCCACCTATCACATTGTGGGACTTAGTGTCTTCGGCTAGTCGTGGGTGCCCTGATTATGCCTTTGCCTACGTCTTCGGGGATATGGGCGTGAAGATACTTTTTTTATTGATATATATGAACAAAAGTATTCCAAGGTTTAACTTTGTTACACTTTATTACACTGTGATATAAGACGGCTAATGTATAAAAAGCTGGGCTGTAGGCAATGTGCCTCTTATCGACATAGCTGTAGTTTCTTCAACGAAATTCTGACTTCATACTCGTACTCCTCCTTATTGTATCGGCGCATTATTACTGGATAGCGTGGGAGGGAGCGATCTATCTCCCGTTTGCTGTTGTAATTTGTCTTGCCAAAGAAAGTTTACTGTAATGGAGGTAATTGTTGGTGATGGAAGTATACTATCTATTGCCAGCGGTTTTACCCGTTTATATTTTTATTGTTATAAAGTAGTAAACAAGCAATTGGCTCTTCTAATGGTAAGAGATGATCTTAAACATCATAGATGATACAGACACATCTCTGTCTTATGACTGGCCATATGTAAAAGTCTACCGGCTGACCTGAATGCATGGAACACAGCAATATCGTACACTGATGTTGTGGCAACAGGCGCAGTTCAAGCGCTCAGTACCATATTGGGGGAGTTGCCACACAGTACTAACTGGTATTAAGTAATTTGACTCTACGGGATATCAATTAGTGGTCAGTAGTATTGCTTCGTGATGTATTCCGGCTTCAGATATGACTTAGTGAGCTCCAGTTTGGATTCAAATCGGACAACAACACGAAAATGTGTTTTTTAATTTTGTAATAAAAACAAAGTCGCCCAGGGTTGGATAAGTGCTCGATTGGAGTGAGGTTTGTAAGCTTGAGCATTGTGGTACGTAGCGTCTTGAACTAATCGTTGGTGCCTCCTCTTTGGAGACAGGAACTTGAAGATATCCTTTTAAACAGGTAGCCTGTGTTTTAGTCAATTAAAAGAAATATCATTTGCTTCCACCTTCATTTCCATAGGTTGTGACGTTGAGATTGAATAACAAACATTCTTTTGTCAAAAACGCTATGTAGACTTATTGCCACTCTACCTGTCAGCTCGTAAGAGGCGAATATTGATAAAGTGGGTGATTACCAATATGACCACTTGAAGAAAGTGCTGTTTAGTAACATCCCCGAGTAGGGATAGATTTTTTTTGTAATATTGGAAGGCAAGGAAGCAGACGGATTTCCTGATGGTAAGAAATTCACGTCGCCTAGAGATACCAAAGGTGGTAATGGTGCGTTGCCAACCTGAGGCCGGGATGTTAGACCTCAAGCAAAAGTAAGTTTCCGGCTACCTTACCATTCAAACTGGAACACGTCATGACGTTATGGCGGCAGGAATAGATAAGGCGGTGGTACCAATCCGGGTGAGTCGCTGCGAAACTCTACCACCTAGTTGGATGTCACGGAGTTAGTGACGGTAAGCCTATGCTCGCCTTTTACGAGCTGCCTGGCAGGAAGACAGAAAGTCTATTCTGCAAAGGAGCCCGGACCAACACGTGAAAAAAATCGCTTACTTATCACACAATGAGAGTGAAATTTTCTGTCCGACCGCAGGACAGCAAAGGGGAAACACCAATAACATCTATTGTACCTAAGTCATGGTTTTGTCTTACCATCAGAAAAGCTGTGCGCTTATTCGCTGTTTTACTCCATTAAAACACTTTAGTAATCCATCCATTGTGCGGTTGCTGGAGTTAGAGGTTTCATGATTTTATTGCTAACCGCCGTTTATGACCGTCACAGTTGCATCAATGTGGTTAACCATACAAGCAATATCACGGCAAACCTCTGTCTTATTCGTATTATGAATTTATTTTATAACCCCATCACACTTAGACCTTGATAGACTAACATTCAGATTAACATTCAAACCAAAATACGCACACAAACATAATATACGTTTGCACGCCAAATCCCTTCCGGAATAGGCAGAGGATATCGAGTGTAAATATTCCTACAGAATTACCTAGCTTCATCTACATTAATTAATTCTTTCACACAAATACTTCGATTCCGGAGACTCTTGACACCACTTTCGGTTAATATACCCTAGTGCTTCAGTCATGATAGAAATAGAAAATCGTTAATTTTTCATTCTATCCCATTTAATGTTACAAATGCAAAAGTTTGTATGTTTGTTACTCCTTCACAAAAAAAACTGCCGAACCGATTTTGATGAAATTTTGCACACAAAGAAGATAACTTGGATGAACAAATAGGATAGTTTTTATCCCGAAAAAATATTCCTGTGGAACCATTAACCACGCGGGCAACGCCGCGGGCACCAGCTAGTGGGTACTTTTGACTCTTTCCAAATGACCTAAATTACTGCAATACTACATGTTATGTTTAAAAAGTTTATTTCCATAAAAAGGCAAAGTCCACTTATATGAAAATCAATATACATTTCATTGTTAAACTATGTGTCACCGGATACCCGTTTAACAGCTTTCTGCTAAGCTCGTTTGGTACAAGCTTAGGTAGGTACTTAATTCGTATTTTTAACCATTGTAATTTTCAATAATAGAACAGCATATATAAATGCATACCACATGACTACTAGAAAAACTATCTTGTTTAAAGGCAAATCTAGCCATAACTAAATTGACAGTGAACAGAGGAGTCTTGGTATTTAGAGATGACAATTGCATTGTGATAAGAAGGTAAAAATTCCGATTTTAAAATAACATTATACAGTTTTGAATCAGGAACCTATTTTCACACTTAACTATCTAAAAAGGAGGAGGTTTTTCAATTCCAATAAACGTTTGTATGTTTGTTACGCGATCGCTCGCCCATGACGAACAGATTTTTTACAAATCGTTATTCGAAACGTAGGTAATGATTTCAAGATGATACCGGTTTTTTAAGATCCGACTAGTAGTTGGTAGGTGGATAAGAAGCACAAGACGGATTTACATAAACGTTATAAATAACTACATCGAAATTCTGACCTGCCTTCCAAATGGAGGGTTGTCAAATCGCGATGTGGTAATGCAATTGGAATCAGTTGTCGCAGTCTTAATGTGCTTTAATTTTGTTATGTATTTTTAATATTAGAAGATAGTCAACAAATAGGCTGGCCTTCTCATGGTAAAAGACAACAGTGGCCTTAAGACACCATAGATGGTCAAGATCGTAGATCACGTGTGGAAGTCTACTCTACCATATTTTATCGGTCCAAACAAGACGGAGGACCGTATACATATAGGGTGACTCTTTCCACGTGACTGAACTACCGGTCATACTACATACATTAAACCACTACATAATATGAAACATTCTATCTTATTAGAAGGCAAATCTAGCCCTAACTAAAGCGACTATTAAGAAACGAAATACCGATTTTAAAATAACATTATATTGCATTGAATCTGAAACCTCTTACTGCGACCTAAATTATGTAAGTCTATAGATATATTGATAAAAAGTATCTTATTAGCTAATTCTATTTTGCAACAAGTACATTATAGCAACATAGAGGAAGCTAATAAAGTAATCTAGACAAGGTTTCGCATAGGACATGATGAAAACATGGTAAATGTTAGCTAATGTCAGTTAGACTAAGATCCAACCGCTTTATGTTTTCAATTAACCCATTTTGTTGAAAGTATTATTACAGTTTATGAGGTAATGTAAAACATTCTGGGAAAATAGCGATCATGTTCTCATATTATAGGAATAAAAAAAGCGACTCTTCTGTAGGTAAAAGGCGATTTTCGCTTGTAAACACCATGAAAGTTAATGGTATGTCGGTACCTTATTGTCTACTACTTACTCTCCTCTAAGACATTCATAATTAATTTTAACTGTATAGATATACGCCTTTATTTGTATTAGGTGTAAGTAACTAAAATTCAACTTATTTATTTTAATATGATCAAATAAATTTATACTGGTACTCTATAATTATTGATGTAGGGCAGAGCGGGGTCTAGTGCTCCACCTATTGTATTACACAGAAACTATCGGATGTATATAAGAGAAACGCATTAGTCGAAACGAGGGGCCGAGGAACCAAACTGACGGTAATTTAATTACCCACGTTTGTTTGTTAGCGTTTGATCTGGGTGTGAGTACGCAATGTTTTAAATTTGACACCAAAAGTAAATAACATTGTTCTACTAAATTTTTCGAATTCCGGGTTCGAATCCCGAGTCGGCCAACACAAAGAAAATTGGATTTTTCCAATTTTCTAATAAAAAAATGTTGGTCGGGATTGGAAATGTGCCCGGTTGGCGATAGGCTTGCCACCTATCACATTGTGAGGCTTAGTGTCTTCGGCTAGTCGTGGGTGCCTTCGGGGATATGGGCGTGAAGATACTTTACTAAATTTTGGTCTAAGAATGACAAATATTATTATACGGCCATCAAGTAAATATGTTTTGATTTCATCATGATTCTTGAACATTGCTTAGTTAAAAAAAAATACAATACTTAAATGATCTTTAGTTGTTCAACTTTTTATAAACAACTCGGGGTAGGGGTCTTTTGAGACAATGCAATTCGGAGTCGAATGAGCCACGTTTAAGTGACTCCTAATTTTATTTTAATGTTTGATTGTACTGTTTAGATTATGTTTTACTATGAAATCAAGTTAAACATTGTGCCAAATTATTTCTTGACAAGATTTTGATGCAAAATATATCTACACTAAGTAAGTAGTTGCAGTTTATGTCTGTATGAACTGTGACAGTAACTAAACTTATTGAGTTATTTTGCGTATTAAGAGTTTTTAGTTTATTTTGTTTCTATAACGAGTCTCAGAAAATTTGTTATGTTTTTGCCTCTATATTTGATAAGTTTTAACATGTATTGTTTATCCAATCTATTGGCTCAAGTGACCCCATTGAATGGTTCAATAGACCCCGGCTGTGGGGGTAAATGAGCCATACGTGTTGTGCCATTGTTAGATAAATTTAATATAGTTAAACACCGATTTTCTTAGTTTTTTTGTCGTAATATGTGACTGAATAAATGAACTACCGAGTGCCGACTTATGAATAACTCTTTTCTTTTTTTTTGCTTCGAATGGACCTCACGCTGATTTTAACAAAATCCTGATTAAGTGACCCCGCTCTGCAATACTCGTATTTCTATGTATTAGTATCGTCGACTGACAAGCATTTATTTTATGATATTAGAAGGCAAACAAGCCAACGGATTTCCTGTTGATTATATATTCATGCCGTTTAAAGACACCAAAGGTGGCAATGGTGCATTGCCAACCTGAGGCCAGAGCAAGTCAACGGCAAGCACTGACGTTAAGACCGCAGAAATAGGTAAGGCGGTAGTTCCAATCTGGTTTAGTCGCTGCAAAACTTTACCACATACTCAGATGTCACGGTATTAATGACTGTACTTACTGTATATGCTCGCCTTTTACGAGTTGCCTGGCAAGAAGGCAGATGGTTTATTCTGCAAAGGTGCCCGGGTCAACACGGGGAAAACCCATCCCACAAGCACAAAATTTTCATTGCTTTGGGATAAGATTCAATTTGTTAAAATTATCTAGTTATTATTTTTCACTTTATCATTTCTATTTAATCGCCAGTGTAGTCTTGCGGTCCGGCGTCGAACTGGGCTTAGTGTCTTCGGCTAGTGCCTCTGCCTACCTCTTCGGGGATATGGCCGTGAAGATACTTTTACTTTTTTTTCATATTGTCCATATGAAGAAAAATAAAATTAGACTACCATCAACGTAAAACTAACGCATTCGCATCTTGTACTAATAGCTCCGGCTAATTTGTATTTCGAGAAGAATGTTACACGCAAAACGGTTAGATAAATGTGTGTTTGGAAATAGTTTTTGGCTCATTTGCACATAATTTGCCGTTGTTATTGTTTGTCTTTGTAATATCTCAGAATAGCTTTTGCTCGTGGTTTCTGCTGCGTAGAACTTCATATACAAGCTTTCGAAATATAAAAACATTAATCTTTTTTAACTACAGTAAAACAATATTTACGGCACGCGATTTACAATTTTTTCAATTTCGCAATTTTCTTTAATAGCGTAAGGATTTCCTTCGACGTCACAAAAAAATGTTAGTCATTTTCAAATAAGGGTGCGCTTAAGAAAACAGAGATTTATTTTTCATGGATACCTCTAGTTTAAATAAGGAATGTTGCTGCTTTTAAATAATTGCCTTATGATTCTCCAAAAAAGGAGAAGGTTCTGAGCTTAAAAGTTTTGGATTTTACATTTTTTTAATGGTAACCTAACCTCGCGGTTGTACAACTTCGCTGGATTTTTAGGGCCGAGCAGAGTGCTCAGCGCGAGACATCATTATTTATGGATTGGCCTGCCCTTCGTTGCTACCAACAAGGGCTGTTTCCCAAAAGACCGTACCTCGACTTGGTGCTGCGTTTTTGTTACTGGGTGGATTGATTCAAGGGGTTGCAGCTCATTGCTCGGCGTTAGGCCGCGTTTCCACCTGTGAGCTAACTCGCGAAAGTCTAACAGAAGTTCCTTGCTGTATCGTTTCTATGTTGTACTAATTCCTGCAATTTATTTTGTAATAATTGTCATGCGAGAAGCTCACGAATCATACTGTCGCAACTTATCGCGCTGGTGATTACACACGAAAGCTTACATGTGTCGCGACAATAACTATTGCAATTTATTCTATTCTATACTCTGAGATAATGGCATCAAAACGCGTACTTGTAACAGCTGCATCAAGTATTTTCTTGTAGAAAAAGAAAAAAAGATCAATTTGGTTTCGAGAATGGATTTCTAGGAGGCGAGAAGGTGGTGCTTACCATAATTTATTATTGTAAGCACCAGCTTATTCTTCAATTCATTTTGCCACTGACTTCTTAAATTATGTAGTTTTCGGGATATTTCATTCTCAGTAGTAGAGAATCCTTGTGCAATGGAACTAAGTACAGAGCTTTTTTTAATTCGGTTTTTATAATCTGCATGCCGGTTGTCCCACAAGCACGGATTGCACTTATAAAATCCTATTTACTTTATAGTTTCTTCACGAGACTATTCACGACTTTGTTGTTGAGTCATTTTCAATGAAAGAAAAACACAAGCCGTGTGCGGGATGCTTGCTGCGAGATATACGAAACTAGACCGATAAGCAGCGAGATCTGTCGCGAGTCGACGCATACATGTTTAGACATACTTTCGCAACTACTTGTAGGAAGCGCTAGACAAACTGTCACGACATCACTTGCTACGGGGTTTACACTTGCAAGCTGCTGTCAGACAGACTGTCGGACAATTGTCGGTGGAATCGCGGCCTTAGGCTCCGGGCGGAAAAGAGTTCTTCGTTGCCAAGTCTGGAGACGACGGTGTAGAGTGTCGTTACGTTTGCTAGTTGTGTTGGAGCTGCGGGGAAGGCTCGCATTTGCGATCGTTATCGGATTGGGAGGATCCGATAGTACGAGTATATGACGGGGTCTTCTAAATCTGGTAGGTACGTCCGTGTACGGTATGCAGTCACACGCGGGTGCTAACACCGGGTTCGGTTGGGTAACCGTTATTTCAAATAGCTTGAATGACATTAGAACTGTTCATGTTAGGATTTAATAGTTACTCACGCCGAAGCGAGCGAACGGAGCGAGCGCAGCGAACGTATTTAGCTTGCTGCCGCAGAGGGCCGAACGCTTCAAAACTAAGCGTAAATGATTCCAAGGATAAGGATTACTTATTTTACAAAACTATTATAATATATATGACGTGTAATTAATGAATTTGAATAATTTATTGAACATTGACGGTCTAACTAGAAAAAAAATGTATATTTACTATAAATTTTAAAGAAAGAAAAAATTTCGCCCCAGACAGGATTTGAACCTGTAACCCTTCGTCTCAAGCCGCGAATGCTCTAACCAATTGAGCTACTGAGGATTCAAGTCCCGTGGCGAAATTTTTAATTCCTTTACCAAATGAGTTCATCATTACAGATGAAATTCACATTTTAGAATGGCCATAACTTTCGTTTTTCGCAACGTATTTTTATTTTAGCACTTGCCCTGTGCTTGGGATAAATTTTCTATAAATTTTAAAGAAAGAAAAAATTTCGCCCCAGACAAATGTATATTTAACTAAACACTGTTTAAAATTGGTATCCAACGAATAACTTGCTCCACGTGGTTGACATTGGTTGAAAATCCAATTTTAGACATTGTTTAGCAAAACACGTGTTCAGCGAGTGTTTAATTTTTTTGAGTAAGACAATATTAAGTAATTTAGGTAAGAAACCAATTCAGGTAGGTAGATCAAGTATTACAATTTAGACATTTCAAATATAATCAATGAATAATTATCTCAAAACATACTTTTCTTTCTGGACATGAGTAGAAATATTATGATATTTATGTTAAGAGATAAAACGTTATGAAAAGCAACAGTAGGAATTTAAATACATTTTCGTTTGTGATATTATTAAGTAATTTGAAAACAAAAGTGCTATAAACAACAAACCGACAAGTAGTACAATTTATACGAATGAAAACTTTAAAACGAAATCTTTAGGAAGAGTGATCATTCTGATTACAGATCGGTTGGTAGAACGATTTTGGGGTAATAAACTTAATTTGAGCCAATGTGGACTCTGTTCCTTCTCCTTATATTGATGTGCCTTCCAAACATTGGTTGTTAACGATGATATTATGTGTTTTTCAATAAAACATGTACTTAAGGCCCCATACTTAGTCAGCCAGAAGAGCCAATCAGCGCACTCCCCCGTTCCATGATTACTATGAAATATTGCGCTCTGAAGTAAATGTCTTAAGCGCCAAATCACTATTTTTGACACTATAAAAGTAATTTGAAAAAAATATAAAAACTGAAACAGTTATCTTTTAGGTATAATACTTATCTATGTTTATGTTAAATCTGGTGTCGATATTTTCATAATTGAAGTAGACAGTTGGGTTTTGCTTTCAAAAAAGGGTTAACTTTTTGATTTTTTTCTATCGAGCAAAGTGAAATGAATCGTGTTTTGGAAACACTAGTCTTAAAAAGCATATTAATGTTAATCTTGTGTAATTTTGTCGCCAAGATCCATAATTGCTTTGTATGAAAAAAAACAGTATATTGCTGACGTATCTTAGCATACATGGCCCCTTAACACTTTTTTAATATAGTTGTACAATTATGATTTTATTAATATTACTGGACTATGATCTACTCACTCATTATTATTAGACTTCCCTATAGCAATTTAGTGTGTAGATATGTACGTGATTAATCTTTATATTAGATACTATGTCAATTTGACAATCAAATGTATTTGATAGCGTATTATTATATGTTGCATATACTTCCGGCCACATTACCCACTTTCAGATCCGTGCCGTTAGTGTTACGAGTGATGGACGCATTTTTAAACAATTTTATTTCAATCGTTGCATAACAAATAAGTTATGTACTTATTTAACTGAACACGCAATAAAATGAAGGATTATGTTTTCTTACATGTCAGAGTGAACGATTCTGTAGTTTAGTGGTCCAGCGTTGGCGTTGACTACACGAGGTCTCAGGTTCATTCACGTATCGGGAAACACAAAATGTGTGTTTCAAAATTTTATCACAAAGACAACGTTGTGCTATTGCTAATAGATTTGTCATCTATCATATTGTGGGAATAAATCAAATTAGGTACATTTTGGCTACTTTTTATGGTGGCATTGGATGATTGTATCGATGTTTTATCAAATTCATTATTATTTAAATAGTAATTTAAGAGTTATCAAGTGTTATTATAAAGTACAATAAACGAAACTGCTTTCTAAAAATTGCCAATTTAAAAAACTATCAAGAAGTTAGGTAATGAATCATTAAGTTTTACGTGTTGAGTCGAAACAAAGCGATTGGAATAGATCTCGAAGCTTTCCCATACTTATAAATGTATGTTTGTTTGTTTTATCGCAACACTTTAATAATACATTTTTTTGCTTAGAGATAAGGGTCTAAAGAGTATAGAGTGACAGAGTTAAATCATTTCAATATATTATTTTTTAATTTTCAACTAATGTATGCGAAGGCTATTGCTTTTTCGTTTTGCGCGTAAAGTGGTATTATAATATATAATTTTTGCAACGACATTAAAGTTAATACTGTTTGAGGTGACGGTGCAGACGCCATTCTTAAATAATTTAAGTATCTTCACGCCCATATCCCCGAAGAGGTAGGCAGAGGTACAACCAAGGCACCCACGACTAGCCGAAGACACTAAGTCCCACAATGTGATAGGTGGCAAGCCTATCGCCAACCGGGCACATTTCCAATCCCGACCAACATTCTTTTTTAATTAGAAAAATTGGAAAAATCCAATTTTCTTTATGTTGGCCGACCCGGGATTCGAACCCAGGACCTCATGCAGTCAAGTCCAACACCCGGACCGCTAGACCACAGAGGCGATTAATTTAAATAATTTATATTTTAACTAAATCGAAAAAAAGTTTGTTATGCGAATTATTAATTCGCAATTTTACTTAAATTCAGGGGTTGTGTCTATAATGAAATTTTAAATATTAGAAATGTAAAAGTACAAGTTTCGATAATTTCACACACAGATATTAACTTACTTACATCGAAATTAGTTATGATGCCGAATACAGACATATATACACACACACACACACATACACACACACAGATATGTCAAACTCTTCCAAATTCTTTTCTTCCCCTTGGAGATTGATGACATATTTTTGTCGTATTAATTTACTATTTCAGACTACATTTTAACACTAATAAACCTATTGTAATTGTAAATCAAGATATATAGAACAGTTGCCATTATCGAACTTAACCATTAAAGCGCGGTAAATCCGCAAAAAACGGACTCCAATTTCATTACCACATCGTTAAGGTACATAGAAATTGAATACAACTCAAAAACCACTTCTTGAATTCTATTAAAATTTTTGTGTAACCAGCTCTGAATAACTAGTTTCCATTCCTGATTTTTGCAAAATGCACTTTATTATCTTTTTCCGGAGCTATTAAAATAACTGTTACTATATTGGCGATAGGCTTGCCACCTATCACATTATGGGACTTAGTGTATTCGGCTAGTCGTGGGTGCCCTGGTTGTGCCTCTGCCTACCTCTTCGGGGATATGGGCGTGAATATACTTTTTTTTATTCATATCAAAAAACTCAAATAACTCAAAAAATCATTTCATTGAAAGCTAAAATTGCGAAATAGATTAGAGCTAACGGGTAGTTGAACTCCACCGGAACCTTAAGTTAATACGAAATAAATGGTCCGAATTATTTCATGTTACTCGCTGTAACATCATTCAGCACATGCTCAGCACTGACACATTGTTAACGAGGTCTTCGTTTCAAAACGGCTTCCGTAATAAGTAGGTTTCTAAAGTCACATTACTTGAAAAAAAACGGCACTAACGAAAGAGAAAAAAATATTAAAACCTACAATCAGGTATACAAATAATTATATTACATAGAGAGAAAACCAAACAAAAGAGAAAAAGACAAAAAAATTCACATATCCAACAAAATAATAAATAGAAAGATAACGGGTGGTTACAGAAAAAAATAGTATATTTTTAAGCGATTTTAAAACATTATTTAAAAGGAATACAACTAAATAATATTATTTTCTTTTATTTCAAGTTGTCCATGTAAACAATAAAATGCTTGTTACACAAAAATCGTTGAATTTGTCATAAAATTCTTCGTAAACCTAGTACGCAAAGAATTTTTAGGAAAATCTTTTCATAATTTACATGTTGATTGTGTAAAAATACGTTCAAATCGAGGGCCTCATATTTTTTAAGTTAGTTCACTTAGAAGTGGGTATTTTCCACAATACGTCGGGAATTAAGCAACTTGTAAAAACAATTGTTACGGATCATAAAATTACAGTAACATTATTTTTTGTACTTGTTACTCTAATTCGTAACATTGAACTCGACTTAAGGAGCTAACTAATCCAATTTTGGAATTCACATAAGTAGTTATTTGTTCATTTTCATTTCATTTCATTGAACAACTTATTTCAATTTTATTTTTTACAAAAATTACATTTTTTTGACGATAAATCAGTGAAAAAGCTCATATATCTCCTGAGTGTAAGAGACAACTGTGCCCTATAGACATTATAGATGTTACAGGTGCGTGGTTGTCCTGTAGCCGATGTGTTATGTGTTATTACTACTGTCACTAGTAGTAAGTATCTTCACGCCCATATCCCCGAAGAGGTAGGCAGAGGTACAACCAAGGCACCCACGACTAGCCGAAGATACTAAGTCCCACAATGTGATAGGTGGCAAGCCTATCGCCAACCGGGCACAATTCCAATCCCGACCAACATTTTTTTTATTAGAAAATTAGAAAAATCCAATTTTCTTTTTGTTGGCCGACCCGGGATTCGAACCCGGGACCTCATGCAGTCAAGTCCAACACCCGGACCGCTAGACCACAAAGGCGATTAATCACTAGTAGTAGTAGTAGTAAATTGTTGTGCTGCAGTTACATTACATTCCATTTGCATTTTCAATGTGTCAGTGCTCATTATTGTCTTGTTACGCGCTATGGTAGGGTAGCCGATAAATTTAAATTACACAGGTCTTCTTATGGTAAGAGACAACAGTGGCGCATAGACACCATAGATGTTACAGGTAGGTCGCTGTTATGCAGCCGGAGTGTCAAGCCTATTGTGCAAGTTTACCGGCTACGCTAACCTTCGGACCAGAACATGACAGAGTTATTATGGCGGCAGGAATATGTGAGGTGGTAACTATACCAGAAGTGGTCTTGTTTATACTGACCTATCTTTAAGCTAGTGCTCACCTCTTACGAGGTGGCTAGATGAGAGAGGCAGATGGTCTATTTTACTCAGCGGACCCTGAACAATACGTGGAACTTTTTTTCGAACTTCCCTATCCAACTTCTCATTTTTCCAAACTTGAAGAAAAAAATATGTGTGTGTGTTTATTTTTTCGTTTTCATTCCCATAATTGAACGGGTTTCAACAATACTGTTAATTAGCTCCAATAAACAGACGATGCTGCAAGCAACAACTAGTGTAATTTAGTCGCACCCCAAAATACTAACATTGACCAAGTAACGTGCAAAATTGCTAAGTTGTGTTTTTACTAGCAGTGGTCTTCACTGGCTGATCTATACCGATTCGTAAGTAAATTTTACGAAAGAGGTTAAATGAGAACGAAAACAGGTTTAGCATTGTGAACGATGAATTGCAAGCAGTTCGCAGTCCTTGACATTACCATCTCGATCACGTCCCACCATTATGTACGTGATGCTTATGACTTATATTTACATTGAGGTAGACATGCTATGGACACAGAGATATCACTTATCCGGCAGTGAGCTGACAAACGCTTTTAAAAACTTTATGATCACTTAGTTACAGTACTTCTATTTAAATTATGAGCTTCGGCTGTACACTTTTTACTCTTTATACTTTTATTTTTAAATTGGTTGACCTAATCTAAATTTAAGCGAAATTATTAATTATATAGATATATTTAAAATTTGACGACGATATAGCCGAATATATATTGACGAATTTAGCGGAAGCGCATAATTAAAATACCTAGTACTGTTGTACTATCCTGTAGCCAGGGTGTTGAGCCTAATGCTTAAGTTAACCGGTTCATATATATATTACCTTGCTATCGTACTAACTTGCAGACCAGTGCCAAACACGACCATTAGGAACGTAGGCATAGGTAAGGCACCAGAAGTCTTGTCAATGATTCGTCTTCTACGAGCTACTAAAAAGCGATGCAGATAGACTATTCTACTTAGGGGTCGGGACCAGGACACGTTATATTATAATTTATTTCTTTCGTTATCTATTCATTATTATAATCGTACTAGCTTATTTTATTTACACCGCGTAAATAATAGCGTAACGAAAAATGCATCCATGGATTCTTTACATGGAATTTATTGTCGGAAATTTCATGAATTTTTCAAAAAACTTTGTATATTTTTATTGATTTCACTATTATTTCATTAATACTATCTAACGCAACTTGATTTTTATTTAATATCCAATAAATAACACATTTTTACTAAAAACAGCAATGTAATAAAACAGCTTTTTAGGGCAGCACTTACAGCTCGCAACGCGCGGCTTATATAACATATATTTTGTTCGCTATACATTGTGACTTCAAAAACTGCTAAATATTTAACCACGTATTTCCGACAAAAACTGTATAATGAATTTTGAAGTGTGGTTAGATCTTTAAAAAGTTTTGTTATGCTACTTGCTTCTTCTAATAGTACACTTTCTTTAAGAGGCCAAAGCAATTAATCTCCTAACTTTAGTGAAAAATCACTATTACTAGTTGTAAAACAGAAAATCGATGTACCTATTTAGTTTTTGCAGTAATTTAACATTACAGTATCAAGGCGTCATATTTTAACGAGTCTTCGCAGTAAAATCGTTCGCGGTAGAGTTTTTCGATGTAACGAAACATCGCAGTAACAAGATATCGATTTAACAAGGCTTCGCAGTATGGATATATCGTTGAGAGGTTTTCGAAGAAACAAAATTCGATGTTACGATTTTCGCACTAAAGTAGGTAACCCATCTAAACTACCACAGAAGTTATCGTTACGGTGTCAAATACACCCTGTATGTGTGGCCCAGCTACTAGAGAGCTAGATGTTGCTGCGCATCAGGACATCAGGACAGGCGCTTAGGGAGTCACCGGACCTGGACCAGTGTGTTATTCTTGAAGCTCGATTCACAGAAATTGCAATTAAGTATGTCATTTTAGTTGAATACGTATATCATTTAGATAATAGTAAACAATATATTGTTTTATCGGATTTGTGGAATTTATTTGTAACTTAATGTTAACAATCCGGTAGTATTGTGTTTAAAAGTACCTAAAACGGCGTATACGATTCCTATTTCCAATTCCCATGATATCGATATTCAAGAGTAACCCCATAACTTATCATTGAACTAACGGAAAGTTCTTCTGCTTTCGGAATATAGATAAAATAGCTTTCAGCAACCTAGTCATAGTAAAT
>NJDC01002324.1:165067-187304 GCA_002245475.1 Calephelis virginiensis
TTTTTTTTTTTTTTTTTTTGAATGACTAACTTGTTGCTAATCTTGCGATTTTTACAACTTCACCGAACTTAGTCGCTTTATATAAATCTGTGCGTATCGTGACGTGATCCTGGCGTGTAACGCTCGCAGACCGCAATCGCAACAGTGAGATCCGAAAAAAAAGTGTTGTAAAAATTAGAAAGGGAATGCTCCGTTGGTTCTGTCTTGTGGAAAGAATGACTGAGGAAAGATTTCCAATTAGATATGCGTATGGATGGATGTATGTGAATGGACGAATGTTGTGTTACTCGGGGACACCAAGATTGACATTCCGTGATCAAATCGCTCGGGTATTATCCAAGGGTGGTGTTAAGAGTAATGAACGTGGAGAAAGTTAAGCAAGTCAGCAAGGATCGTGAGATTTGGCCCTAGATACTACGAAACATACATTGTTACGGACAAAAAGCTAGTAGACATAACTTAGAAAAGCCAGATGCCATAAACATTATTGCCTTCGTAAAGTCATACAAATTTACCGAATTTGCAAACAAGCAGTTTATTAATTGATAAAAAATGTTTATACTAACACTAGGTATCTATTTAAGTATCAATCTAGAACTTAAACATAATACCGGTAAGTACCTGAGATCATATTGTACAATGTGACTCGCCACAGGTGTCTCTAGAATATTTTTATAGATGAATAATGTATATTCTAAGCGACCTTCATGTCCATATTTTCACTCATTGGTCATCTTTATGACCTTTTTACGAAATACTGCACTTTATATTACTATAACTTGAGATTCGATAATTCGCTTCAATGACCTTAGCGGTCATCTATTAATAACGTGACTTTCGAAAAGGAGGAGGGGGTTTTATTGAGACATAACGTGTATTTATTTTGTATTAATTATGGTAAGCTATTAACGCGTATTTATTTACTTAAGTAACAACTTCTGGTGTTGAAGAAGACTTGCTAAGACGTCAGTATGTTCTAGTTTTTACTAAATTTTATTCTTTAAGAGGTTGTAATCTTAAGCCTAACTATGGGAAAAAATGATGCTAAAAATATAAAAGAGTAAATGGACGGCCCCTTTAGTCGTTTTATAAACGCCGCAAGTTTCTCATGAAGGTTTAGATAGCAACTATGAAGCTGTTTTGACATTTAGATCACAGCTTTAGTATCAGCTGGTAGCAAAGTTATAGTTAAATAGGTTTTAGGAGTTGTCATGTCGAAAGTGTTGCGTGGCTGCGGATTTCTCCTATTTTTTATTAACATTTTATATTCTTCTATTAACATGGTATCTTCAAAGTATCTTCACGCCCATATCCCCGAAGAGGTAGGCAGAGGTACAACCAAGGCACCCACGACTAACCGAAGACACTAAGTTCCACAATGTGATAGGTGGCAAGCCTATCGCCAACCGGGCACATTTCCAATCCCGACCAACATTTTTTTTATTAGAAAATTGGAATTCCAATTTTCTTTGTGTTGGCCGACCCGGGATTCGAACCCGGGCCCTCATTCAGTCAAGTCCAACACCTGAACCGCAAGACCACAGAGGCGAGGCAGAGGATTAACATGGTGGTGATCAAAAATTGCCGGCTAATCATTAGGTTATCGCAGGAAGATGCTTTGATATTATACATACAAGTATGTTTGTTATTTAATCCTACCTTATACCTAAATCGATCGAAACTAATTTTTTCTAATAAGTAGTCTATATGTAAAAGAATATGGGCTATTAATCATTTAATTATTCTAAATTGAAAGAAATAACATAATTAAACTATCATTGAAACGTAAAATCCCAGTAATAAACATACATTAAAACTACTTAATGATACATTGTATATTAGTTTAAAAACGTATAGTTAATGAAGAAATTTTATTACTTATTGCTTTTAAGTTTTATTGATGGCTATATTTTTGTAATACAGTTTTCAATACATATTCTTTTCAAACCACGATTTACCAGCGGTGAGTGAATCATATATAAAAACCCAACTTCTTGCTAATAACAAACGCATACTAACATAAAACAAGCGAAATTCTGTCTGTATGTCTGTCACGCTTTGCTAAAACCGTTGGACCCATTTTGATATGCAGAACCCCAAATCAAACATAATATTATGCTGTTTTTTAGGAATCAACCCTAAAAGGACAATAATGGAGAATAAAAGAATATTCTACGCTGACGAAGTGAACGGGTAACAAGCTAGTATATATTTTATAATAAAATGCTTCTTCGGCGAAATGAAACATCACTTAAGAATGCTACCTCAGCCTTAGGATTAAAATAGCCTATATGTTATGACTAATTTTAATAACCTTTATGGTCTAGCGGTACGGCGTCGGTCTTAACTGGTTGAGGTCCTGGGCTTGATCACCGGGTCGGGTAGCAAAAAAATATTATTTTCAATTTTCTAATAAAAATAATTGTGCCCGGGATTGGATTTGTGCCCGGTTAGCGATAAGCAAGCTAAATTGTGGGACTTAGTATCTTTGGTTAATCGTAGGTGCCCTGTGTGCCATTGCCTACCTCTTCGGGGATATGGGCGTAAAAATACTTTTTTGTTTGTTTATTAAATGTTATTAGAAACCATCTAGCGATTCTAGCGTGAGACGGTTTTAAACATCCATTCATGCTATTTTCACAAATATTCGCATTTTTAATAACAATAAGAAGTAAGATATTATAAATTGTCAGTTTTCCCACCCACTTAAGTGAATCGCATTCGCATGTTACGATGCATGCACTGAAGCAATTGTAATATATCACAGGCGAATTTCCTCCACTGGAAGCATTTCCGGATGTCAAGAATACCCGATGCCAATCCTCGCCCGGATTGGTGCCGCCGCTTTACCTTTTCCTGCCGCTATAACTTCATAGCTTCCCGTTGACGTGTTCCGGTTCGGAAGATAAAGTAGCCTGTAAACTTACTTTTGCTCAAAGTATAGCATCCCGGTCTCAGTTTGGCAACGCACCTTTGGCGTCGCTTATCTTTAAGAAATCCGTATGCTTGTTTGCCTTCCAATGTTAAAAAGGAGACTATAGTTTTAAACACAATAATTTATAACAATGTACACTGTCTCTAAAACCGTTACAGCTATTTTTCAGATGATTAAAAACAAATTAATATTTAGTAAATTAGCTCAGCAATAAAACCGCCGGTCTCTTTGTTGTGCATTTTAGGTACTCGAATGGTAAGTGAACATTAAAGTGACAAATGGCTTAAGGAAGTTGCAATCATGGCCACAATAATGTAAACTAAAATAGTTTCAATGAGAGTGCCAAGAAAGTGTTTGTGTTAATTAGTTTTATGACAATGCCACATCACACTCGCTGTATGAGTCTCGGAAGGTCAAGACCGGAGCTAGTGGTTTCCCACACCCGCGGTATTTTAAATGTATTATTCATTTATGTCCATGATATTTAAGTCATATGTCAACAATATTCAAGTCCACAAACGAGCTTTTATCATAAAATTACTATTTTATTATTGCACTGTAACAAGCTCACTTGGTCTTAAAAAAACGTCTTCAACGCGGAATCATTGATGCCTATATGTGACAATCTATGTTAAAATGTTTAATTTAAATATCTGAGCGTGTTTTTAACACACTTATATCGACGATTTTGCATCTTTCACTTCTCTCTGCTCTTCTCAGCCATATTAAAATACTTAAAGTGGTCACAAAAGGGCTAAATGGCATAAGTTATATTCTTCAAAATGGTCTCAAGTAACAACGTATCTCTATTCGTTGGTGATCGCATCACGCGTGAACGGATAGAACGATTTTGCTAGTGCCTTTTTTGCTGTGTCAACTACTGTGACGAGACAGTTCCCTGTTAAAGAATTTTTTTGTAAGTTTGACGTAACTTTACAAGATTGAGGAATTCAATACATACATACAACAGGACAAAGCCTGTTAGGCTAGCTAGTTATTAGTCAACTTAGAAACACATGTATTATACCTATAAAATTACTGACGATAATCTTACCTCCTTGATCCGTTGTAAAAGAGGTTCCAGCCAATGCACATTGCACTCGACATGCGAGTCTAGGAAGGTCAAGACCGGAGCCGTGGCGATGTCGGCTCCCCGCACGCGTGACCTCATCAGACCTTCGCGTTTTGAATTTCGTATGACGCGGACTTTGCGTATTGCTCTTAGAGCGGCTCCGTCGTCCGCTGTGAAATAAATAAATCGTATGAACTGATCTAACCCCAAAGTTAGCAAATTACATACTTATGCGACTAGCATTAAATATACAAAAATAATAAACGTACCCTAAAGAAGATGATTGGCATTGACAATATTTTAATATTTTTTTTGGAGGTCGAACGACTTTTTCAGTTTAATACCATTAGATTCCTTCTGCCTAGCCACTGTGATACAATTAATAACTCACTAATTCTGTTTTCTCTCATTTTGCGAGGTACCTATCTTTTAAGATTTACTGTTACAAATGTCTATGGGTACCAATAAATCAGATAAAATTACATCTATAGAATAATATAATACTAAAATATAAAAATCTCAATCACGACATTTAAAATTAACAGTATTGTTATGTATAGTTATGATACCACAGACACACACACTAACACGCATACGCATACACACACAGACACTTCAAACTTTCAAACAAACACCCCTTTTTTCCGTCAGGGGTTAACAATAATCCAAGAATAACAGAAGATACACAAACCCTAAACAAGTGACCATATCTGGTAATCACCATTATTGTCAACTTTCACCAATAACGGCACTATTGTTCACAATACAATGGCAATGAAAAGTGTTTTGCCGTAAATTACACTATGGCTATAATTGTTGTGATCATTGTTCCATGTTTCACATTCATTTCACAGTGAACAATGTGGACCTAGCACTAGATTCTAGATTTACTCAATGTCTCATTTGTAGAGCAGTTTTTATTGTATATTGCATTTCTATTGTTGAATGAAAACCTTCATTGTCTTTTGAAAGATATGCTATTTCTTAATTCACGCGTGCACTTATGCAAAATAAATATCTATAGACAAATTACACAAATGAAAATAATCATTTACACAAAATGAATACTTAAATAATTCAGAATACATTTAATAAACACATAAATACATACATATATACCCTCAAATCAAGACTTCTATGTTTATCACAAAAATACCTGTCCCGTCGGGAATAGTACTCGAGCTTTTCAGTTGGTCGCCACGTTGGTATTTTTGCATTTGTAACCCCAACGATATTCCTGATTTCAGCTGCCATGATATTTTAAAAAAAATATCTAACTTATTCACCATAACAAATAAACTGAAAATGTGGGCACTTCGTTGTGTCACCTGAATTTATTGATTTTATCATTTTCTATCTCTATTTTTATAAGTCCTCTGTAATAGATATATTTCTTTCTACTTCGTTGATTACGTCAACAATAGACAGTATATTATGCTAAATTAAGTATACATTTATTATGTTTTGAAGGGGTGCGAATACGTAAACTTAAAAAAAACGATCTCAATTATCGAAATGTTATTTTAGTATGGACCTAAATAAATTCAATATAAATAAAACTCACGATTTTCGCTGAAGTCGTCCACCAAGATGATTTCTTTTATTAGATGTTCTGGACTTCGATTGAGAACACTGCAAAAAAAACTCAATTTGAAATTGTAAATATATAGAAACTCTTTGTTTTATAAGTGAATTTCACCTTCATTGCTTTAACACAATGAGAATGAAAAAGATTATGTATGTGAAAGAACAAATGTCTGCAGGAATTAATCTAAAATAAGCGAATAAGTTTGTGTTTAGGGTGTTAGTTATCGACACTGCGTTACATACATGTACACATTTTCACGCTAAGTTGTTTACAGGGTACGCAGAGAGTATCAAGTGCTGAATCTTACGATCCTGGCAGAAATGCCTGGCTTTTTCCACATTAATTACCCTTTCATACAATGACTCCGGATTATCCTCGAGTAGTTTGATAGAGAAATGTCAACCTAGGTCTTTCTGGGTACCAACATACATCCACATTTGCATTTAATATCCGCTTTGTTAATCTTTTATCTGTCATTCTTTCCAAATGATCGAACCAGCGGATTAACACCAACACTTTCTTCCAATCACACCCTTTCTCGGATCTCACTATTACGAACACTAAAATATGTATATAAATAAGTTTTAAATAAATATGCAGATATAAAATATGTTATTTACTACATATAAGTTATTTTGATGAAATAGGAGCCATGAAGGTAGCTGTAAGAGATAGCCGTTTCTTTTGGACATCAAAGATGTTACATAAGCATCCCCGTCCCGTGGTCCGAGTGTTTGGTCTAATATGCATGTCTACTGGCTTTCCTACCCTCTGGACGGACCTACCATCCCATAAGAACATTATCCTAATGCCATAAAACAAACGAGACATCAAAGACATCATTCTTCTGTAAAACTGCAGTACACTCACGAACCTTGAACTGTTATTGTTTAATATAACAATAGTGGTTCTGACTCATTTCATATCAGAAAAGCCCAAAGACAATAGTCTGATTATGATGTATCATTTACCAGGCTTTATTGGTGTTTTTGTTTAATGATACACTTAAGTATATTTCATTGTAATAAGATCATAAAAATAGTTATTAATTATTATTTTATGGGCTAAAGTTGGCACATATCGTCAGTTAACATTAGGCTAACATTAAGTCACAGGAATTATCGATCTAACGACTGATTAAAAAAAAATATGTCTTTGAGTGCGGCCGGAAGACTTCAAAAAGGTAAGAAACAACCAGAGGCTAAGAGCGGACCCAGAGGCTAAGGTCATTAGGGTCAAGACCTTACCATGACTAGTGCTTTAGCTAGTATTAAAAAAAATATCACTTCGATCGTATCCCCGAAGAGGAAGGCAGAGGTACAACTAGGGTGCCCAAAACTAGATCCCGCAATATTATAGATGGCAAACGACCTGCTGACCCGAGCAATGATGTTTTATCCGAAATTTATGAAAACACATCATTTTGTTTCCACTGGAAACGAAACTGGCGCCTAATAAATTCAAGTCCAACACCAGACCGCTAGATCACAAAGGAGAGAGGTATAGTATTTACCCTCTTAATTTTTTCTGCCCAGATTGAACCTTGAGTATGTTGAGTATCCCCTATGGCTTGAATCGATCTAGATGGTATGTGTTGCATTGGTGTCCTATAGCGGTGGTGCTTAGGCCTAACTTTATAAAGTTTGTGAAGACTTGTAAGTCTACCGTCTGACCTACCCTCCATGTTAAAACGAGACAGTGTCAAACTCGCGCAAAATAGCGGTAAGAATACCTAGCTGAGGCAGTGGATCTTTACCCGGGTCAGATTCTGAACAATACTCTACCACCCTTGGCCATTTCAACCAATAATTTCTACACTTGACCAGTCCAGAGTAGCCGGACCAAAACTTAGGATTTATGATTATGAGTTGGGTACCGTACACACACACACACACACACACACACACACACACACACACACACACACACACAAACACATTAAACTTATAACCCCTCTATTTTCGTAGAGGGTTAAAAATAACACTTTATACAACTGTTTATCCAGTGACGGAATCCGAGAGAACTCACATTAGTTACATTTGTTTTAAAAGAATTATAAAAAAAACATTCTTATATATTATTGTAAAAAAAATAGAATTACAGTATTTCTTTCTAAAATATTATCTTAAGTTTTTTAACATATTTACATTAACATTTTGTTTTTCGGAAAATTAGTAATGCCACAGATAAAATGAAATAATTAATCTTACTCTGAAATCAACCATAAAAGTAACATTTAGAGAGATATCACAAAGATCTGTACCTGACTATTGTCCGCAGAAGTGTAGACCTGGCTTCATTGTGGAATGTTATGATCACACTGGTCTGTGGCAAGTCCTCATCATATTTCTTGAGGCGGCACCTGCAAATAATTTCTGTTAGTTTACATATTTGATACAGCAAAAAATGTGAGGGTAAAATTAAATGTCGCGTTTAGTAACTATGGTTACACGTAAAAACAACTTTTCATCACGTTTTGTTAAACGTGTAAACATAAGAAAAGCTGAGTTTATACAATTTTTTCCGAATTTAGGAGTTGTGTAGTGTTTTCTTGGCGTAGGGATATGACGACTTTATTTCGTAATCTGTTATCATATATTCCTAGGCTTTTCCAGTTTCTTATCTGTGTAGTTGTAAGACTAGGTGGTTAATCTCGGATTATATGTGATTTTCCACTCTACTCTTGAATTTAACTTATTTTCATACATGCTTGGTACTCGACAGTCAAGCGTTTAGTCTAGTTCGTGAGATTTGACTTTATAATCTTCCATATTCAGGGATAACTTTCTAGTCTTCTGAGTCAAACATACAGATTTTTAATAACCAAACTTTATTAGTCAACCAATTTGAGTTTTTCGATCTATAGTAATGTAGTTGTTGGAACCTTGGCCTAAAATACAAGACGAAGAAATTAGCTTCAAGAAAAATTTCATTTCGTGTATTCAATCAGTTACCTGGAACAGGTAATGCAGTATGTACCAGCTTCCTATTTCATTCATTTGAAGTGTCTATGAACTATCTTTTTAAATTGTCAAAGGTAGTAATTTACCTACACGACATTCAAAGACATACTTTAATAAATTTTAGCATGTCTGTCTGTCTATTTGCTTGCGTTAAACTTTTGAAATGTTTCACATACTTTGATATGAATTTAAAAGATTTAAATTATTTTTATAGAAAGGTTATTTTCAGAGAATTGGGATATAATAACCCACTTGATTTCCACGCAAACGAAGTCACGATAACAGCAATTAAGACAAAAACGTAACTTTCCTCGCCTTCTGAATACAAAATCCTTAAAAGGGAAGTAAAAATGAAAAATCAACAAATTTATTCCAGTTACAATAAATCAGAAAACTGCGAAAACGCTGAGTTTTCTCTATTAATTTATTATAACTTGGAGCTTACGTAGCATTTCTCATGTCTGGCACACTCTATTACTTGGCAGATTGTCAGAGGCAGTCTCATTAAATCTTTTCAGAGGGGTCGTTGTCCCTCTTTTTTTCTGGAAAAGACTTAATGGTTCTTTAACAAATATGCTTAAGCAACTTAAGAATTGCAACGTAAAGAGATGGATGTCAAAGTGTCCACTAAAACCGACGACTTACTCCCAAAGAAGCAATGCGAGATACTTGATGAAAAAATATATAGAATTTCGCGTATTAGTCATGACTATTTTACTTGGCGGAAAAGTAACCTGAGTTAATCCAAAGAAATTTAAGGGTTCTTATCACGACCTATTCCGCATTGTCAGAGTAAGTTTTCTCGTGTTTTTTTAAGTGAAAACTTCTTTAGCGGCGTTGGGCACTTTTTTTTGGAATGGGAAAACTTGAAATTTCGTAAGACGAAAATTCCTAAGACAGCGCAGGGCGCATGACAGGTAGCAAGCCCATCCCCAACCGTGCAAATATCCAATCCTAGGCAACGAAACTTTTAGTAGAAAATTGAAAATACACATCTTTTTTTTGTTCCCCTACCCGGGAATCGAACTCGGAGCCTCACAAGACAAGTCCGATGCCGGACCGCTGTCCAAAGAGGCTATTTACTGTTAATTTTATTATATATCATACAATCCTTCCCATACTTAACTAACTGGAGAAAACTAATTACTTAATACTGTCAATAGTCTGTCTATCAATGCTGCAGGGTTCTAAAACAAGGCATGATAATTTTGTATGAATAAATACCCCTCATTTATAGAGTTTCGTACTTACATAGCGTTTCTCGTGTCGGGCACAGGTCTATTACTTGGAAGGTTATCGGAGGCGGCCTGGTTGAATCGGTTCCGTACGTAAGGGTCGTTGTCCCTGGCGCCGCCTGCCACGTACCCCGCCTCGTCGAAATAAGTCCTCCCCGTGCTCCCCGTGCCATACGTCTCCTCTGGGGAAGAGGGACTGCTCTCCGGCTCTTCCACATCTGAGTGCTGTTTTATGATACGTAACGCTATGTTTTCTTCCTGTAACAAATAAAAATATACATTGTAATTTTATAAATTTAAAAATGCATTGCCTAAATAATTTAATCGCCTCTGGTTGGACTTGACTTTTAGGTCCCAGGTTCGGTCCCTGGGTTCGGACAATGAAACTAAAGTGTGTATTTTTAATTTTCTACAAATAATAACGTTGTCCGGGATTGAATGTGGGACTGTTCGTTTTGTAATATTGTCATTGTTCGTTCTGTCAAATTGTGGATGTTAGTTTCATAAAGAACGAGATATTGGCTACTTTTTATCTCAAAACACCAGTTAAATTGGGATTTACGCGGGTTTTTCATCGTGTAAGTGCTACATCTTCAGAGTCAATAAAAAAATCAATGACCATCACCCCATGCAATGTCTGCACTCTGCAAGGCTGTGGATCCAACTCGGGCATAATACTGCACAGCACTCTACCACAAATTCGTAATTACCCATTTAACGAGCTGACAGGCAAGAAGGTAGATGGTCTACATAGAGTACCCGAAACCGATACCTACAAGAAAAAAACTAAACGAATAAAGCGCATAGTATCTTCACGCTTGTATTCCTGAAGATATAGGCATAGGTACATTAGGGCACCCACGACTACTGAAGACACTAAGTCCCACAATGTTATAGGTGGCAAGCCTATTTCCCGGTTGTTTATTTTTAATATTAATGGAAGGAAACAAGCAGACGGATTTCCTGATGGTAAGAACTTCACAACGTCTACAGACACCAAAGGTGGTAACGGTGCGTTGCTAACCTGAGATGCCAGATTGCCAACCGGGATGTTGGGCCTGGAGCAAAACTAAGTTTACCGACTACGTTACCCTCCGAACCGGACTACGTCAACGGCAAGCATTGAATGTTATGACGGTAGGGCGGTGGTACCAATCCAGACGGGTCGCCTAGTAGTCACGCTGTTAATGAAGGTAAGCCTATGCTCGCCTTTTACGAAAAAAACACAGTTACTTATGATTGTTCGATCCGGGGCTAAATCTGAGATCTCATGAAGTCGAGTCCAACATCGGATTGCTATAACACAAAGGTAATACAAATAATACAAGTAATAAAGCACATAGATTTTATTTAACCCAATTTAAACTTAAAATGTCCAGGTTTATATCCCGGTATATTCCTGCCTCTTAACTACCCACTCGCAATGTAAAAATCCACTAATCCCACAGTCCATATACATTTTGAATTGCAGACAGGCCATGTAACATCACAATTAATATGAGTAACAATTGGCTACCTACATTACCGTGTGACCCCAGATATGAATTGATGTGACCCTCTGACCTCTTATCTCATTCACTAAGATTGTTATTGTTGTTGAAACCACTTCATGTTTGTTATCGTTCCTTAGAAATCTAAAGTTTTTGTTTTGATATATTTTAATTTTATATTTTTTCCCGTTGTTGGGAATTTTCACATACTTTTTAAAAAGTTACTTAAATCGAAATATAACCCGCAACTTTCATCTGTATGTGATTTAAATTTAGAAAATACTTTACTTTCCGGAAAAGTTTTAGGCTAATTTTTGTCCCTTTTACTAAAGAGTTCCCGTGGAGTTTTTTTTATGATATTGGAAGGCAAACAAGCAGACAGATGATTTGAAATTGATTCCTGATGAAACACCAAAGGGGGTAATGGTGCGTTGCCAACCTGAGGCCGGGATGTTAGGCCTCGAGTAAAAGTAAGTTTACCGGCTACCTTACCCTACAAACCAGAACACGTCATGACGTTATGGTGGCAGGAATACTGTTTTTTTTACCAAATTTTTACCAAATCATAAGTTTTGGATGCTAAATATAAAGTGAAAAAATAACTTAAAAATACATTCCGAGAATAAACATTTTACGTACAGGTCATCTTAATGGTTCGAAAATGGGAGAAAGCCAGAAACGGTGCATTATTGTGGAGGAAGCTACGCAGGTCTGAGCAAGGATCGTAAAGTTTGGCACTCGATACTCTCTGCCTACCACGTAAAAAGAGATAAGGCGAGAAGATACGTATATATACATAAACATACATATCTTCACGCCAAGCCCCGCGGCAAGTCAGGCAGAGAGTGCCAAATAAATAAAGTTCGCCGGGTTGGTATTAGTGTACAAATACGTAAGTTGGTGTTAATACGTACGTAGTGAATAAATACGTACATTTTCTACCTTATTTGGATTTTCGTGCCTAAAATTGCCATTTCATTTACATACATTTTAAATAAAAAATGAGGTAAGATGAAAGTACATACACTACGGAAATACTGCGAAATGCTTACCTAAATTCAAATAGCATTAAAGAAATAACCATATTAAATCATTGTTATACAAATAGTTTAAAATTCTGAAACGTATTTGGTAATTGAAACGCTAAGAACTAGTTTATTAACATAATTTACACATTTTAGATGAGATTAAATGTTGTAATATTGTGTCAAGGTAATAGTAATTATTAAGAAATGTAAAACTGACATTTTTATATATAATTTATTGGTTTAGACAGGGATACCTCAGTATATACTTTGAAATACATTATCTTCCAAAAACTGAATACGATCATTTAATAATACTGTGATTTTATTAATCTAAGTTAACAGTATTTTAAAGTTATTTGACGCCTCCGTGCTAATAAATATATAAAAAAGTATCTTCACGCCCATATCCCTAAAGAGGTGGGCAGAGGCACAACCAGTGCTCCAACGACTAGCCAAATCGGGCACACATCCAATCCCGAGCAACATTTTTGTTATTGGAAAATTGGAAAACCATATTTTCATTTTGTTGCCCGACTCGGGAATCGAACCCGGGGCCTAATGTAGTTAAGTCCAACACCTGGACCGCTAGACCACAGAGGAAATAATAAATTTATCGGAATAAAAAACAGTAGTGAAATTTTTCACCGTATTGGTCCAGTTTTGCTAAGTAGAATAGCCAGACCATTTGCCTCTCTGCCAGTCAGCTCGAAAGAGGCGAGAATAGGTTAAAATAATAATGTATAGATGACCTTTATACCAACAAAATCACTGATAGTAAAGTGCTCTACAGCAACTACAGCAGCTAGGGTAGAGACCCACCGCTTTACCTATTCTCGCCGCCATAATGTCTTGTCATGTTCCGGTCTGGAGCAGTGCACCTGTAATATCTATGGTGTTTAGAGTCCACAGTTGTCTTACCATCAGGAGAGAAGTATGTTTCGCTGACCTCTAACTTAAAAAAGTCTTGTTACAAATGTATACTGTCATTTCAGAGTTTGGAAAGGTTAAATAGATCATTACTAACAACGTTTAGTTTCGCAATGTCATAATCCAGTGCCGTTTTCAAGGCAAACACCTGTAACATCTATGGTGTCAGTTATCATGTCTGTTACGATCAGGAGATCTATGTGCTTGTTTGCAGTCTTATGTTTAAAAGGAATAAAATAGAACTACGTTGAAGTATAACCTTATGATATAAGAGAAAGCTCCAATTTGCTATCATATTACAGAGCATTGAAGCATGCATAACCGAAATGGGTAGGTAATGGTTGGAAGCGCCATTGGAAGTTTAAGGTAAGGCCTATAGTTACTGTGGCCTGAGGGAGTGTGACAGACACACTGTGTTTCTGTGTGTTTACTTATATCATTGTTATTTTGTAAACAATCGTTTAATTTAAATAATTTTAAATGAACCTTTATTATATTCGGACTATATAAATATATAAGTATCTGTAATAAACAAATTCATCAATTGAGATATATTTATTTGTAGTTTATAATATATCATTTGTTTCTTTATATTTTTCATGGTTTTTGAAGGGCATACAATAGTAGGGTTTATAAATGTATTATGGTGTGTGTTATACGTTAATGTTTATATGGAGTCCAGCTTAAAACAGTTTGAGCAGTAACGGCTACAGGCGAATACTTTAAAAACAGTAAATCTGCAAAAAAATATTCGTTACGTCGCGGGTCGTCTAAGTACATAAATATTAATATTTAAATAAATTTCCCCGGGATTGCATCATGAGAGCCCGACTTCAAAAAGACGCTCATTCGCACAAAAGAAGAATTTTAAAATTATTTGTTACAAATGTTTATTTGTCGCCTCTGTAGTCTAGCGGTCTGGCGTGGAACTTGATTTCTTGAGGCCCCTTGTTCAATATCGGGGTCGGGAAACAAAAAAAAATTGAAAATGTGTTTTATCAATTTTCTTATAAAAATAACGTTACCTGGGGTTGGATATGTGCCCGGTTGGCGATAGGCTTGCCACTAACACATTGTGGGACTTAGTGTATTCAGCTAGTCGTGGGTGCCCTGGTTGTGCTTCGCCTACGTCTTCGGGGATATGGGCGTGAAGACACTTTACTTTTTGCTTTTATAAATGACCGAGGAATAGACAAATACAAAACTCAGGAGTCGAACAAATAATAAAGGCCACGGATGTTTCTTATCACTAGAAGAGCTGTGTGCTTATTTATTGACCTTTTACATAAAAAAGTAGGCCATAAAATTTTATTTATTTTGTAACAATTTAAATATGGGTTTACGTTGTATTGTACAACTAAACATTAACATAGAGAAAGCTTCAAATTGTAGATCACTTTGTAGATCATTATCACATCCGTAAGTGGGCGGGTGACGGGAGGAAGTGCCATTGAAAGTGCAAGTGAGTTGTGAGCTATGGTTACCGCGGCTCAAGGTAGTGTGACCGACATGCTGCGCTACTTGTGGACTTTGTGGCTTATCTTACGTCATTAATACAGTTAGTTAACATACGTTCATATTGTTGTATAATACTTTTATATTCGTAATAGAATGTCATATAAATAGATTATATTGCTATATTTAATTTAGTTTAATTTTCTTAAAATTAAGTAGTAATTTCATGCCTATATACAAGAAGAGGTAGGCAAAGGCACAGCCAGGGCACCCACGACTAGTCGAAGTCACAAAGTCCCACAATGTCATATTTTTATAAGAAAATTAACATTTTACAAATTATGTCAATTTTCTTGAAATTCTCATGTGCATTAGGGTCCCCTCCCATTTCTATAAATTTTAAAGAAATGCAGACGAATGCTCTAACCATTTGAGCAACTGAAAATTAAGGTCACGTACAAAATGCAGAAACAGTTTTTTTAACGATTTCTAGACATAGATCCATTCATGCTTGATATTATAAATCCGCAAGTCAGTCTGTTTCTTAGGCTTTCATGGCTAAACCAATGAATTGATTTCGATTCAACCTGATACGTATGTTTACTTCAAACAAAAGCTGCTTTCTATTTTAAAAATCGTGTCCCAAAAGCTATAATGGGCGATGAAAGTTTGTATATAAATCATGTTAAAGTTAAACGAAGCTGCTCTCTGAAGTAAATATTCCACGCTGAAGTCGCGGTATTAATTATATTGCAATGCAATATTTATATTGTTTTGTTTCATGATTGTTTCATTGTTTTATTGTTGTATGATATTGGAAGGCAAACAAGATGGATTTCCTGATTGCAAGAAATTCACGCCATCTATAGACAAAAGTTGTAATGATGCGTTGTCAATCCGAGGCCGGGGTATAAGGCCTCGAGCTAATGTAAGTTTAACGCATACCTTACCCTCTGAACCCGAACACGTCAACGGCAATCGCTGACGTTATGGCGGCAGGAATAGATAAGCCGGTGATACCAATCCGGACAAGTCGCTGCAAAACTCTTCTACCTAGTCATATGTCACGGTGCTATCACTAGCCTATGCTCGTCTTTTAAGACCTGACTGACAGAAAGGCAGATGATCTTAAAGGTCTAAAAGGAGCCCGAATCAATACGTGGCAAACACACAGAAATATTTACTCAAAACAAGGTATTATCATGAAAGAGAAAGCCCCAATTTGCCATCAAATTGTAGATCATTAACACATACGTAAGTGGGCGGGTAATGGTAGCGCCATTGAAAGTGTGAGTTGGAAGCTATGGTTACCGTGGCCCATGGGAGTGTGACCGACATGCTGCGGTACTTCGGTTATACTTACGTCATTGTTTTCAAGTTAACAATCATATCATCGTAATATACGTAAGCAAAAACTTTGGACCCCTTTTTACGAAAATTGCGCGGGCGGAGGAGTATGAAATTTGGTTATGTGTAGGAGTTATGCTTATAGTATACTTATAGTTTATGTGTAGGAGAAGTGTAGAACGCTAATATTTTTCTTTAATAATGCTTAAAAAGATAAAAAGTCACAGATGGTACAACAAACTATATTCATAAAGTTTGGAAACAAAGTACCTAGTTGGTCGTCTTAATTGAAGATGACGTTTTTATCAAAAATATAGTAAAATTTATAATGGTCGAATTGTGGGAGAGCAAAAATACAGCCGGATGAGTTTGGTGGAACAGTTTAGAGTTATTTATCGACAGTACGCTAATTTTTATATGTTACCCGACTGCTTGGGCAATAGCGAAGAGATTATGATTACTTTTTTGGAAGGTAGACTCTGAAGTGGTCGGTCACTAATAAAATTGATCACGATTTTCGAATGTGGACAAAACTGACGGTGATCATCTCGGAATCATTTGCCTTTCGAAAAAAATCAAATCAAATATCCATACAAAATGCGAGTTGGTTTTGACGGTTTGTTGCGTATTTATAATATTAAATTATGGATTCCAATATATCCCAAGACACTTGGGAAATAAATATTTTCTGAATCTTATATATTAGGTAATTTGCCTAGCTTTTAGTTGCCATAGTTGCTAGCGATGCTTTTCTAACCTATTGTGTTCGTGTTATTTTAGGTCTGTTGAGTAGAATAGGCTATCTGCCGTCTTTCCAAGCAACTTGTAACAAGTGAGTAAAGACTATCAAAAAGACTACTGGTGGTAAAGTAATATGCAGCAACATACCCGGACATTCCTGCCCCCATAATGACAGCATCATAATCCCAGTCGGAGAGTAGATTAGCCGGTAAACTTGCATAATTGGCCTACCTATCCGGCTATAGGCCAGCGAGGCACCTAAACATCTATGGTGCCACGATTGTCTCTTACCATCAGGAGACCGGTGTGCTTGTTCGGTTTTTGACGTTTTATGTAGGTTTATCTGTTAATGTCATATTGGAACTCGACAATGCCGAGCACTGATTTTATGGTGACATTGGAAATGACAAGAATTTGGGCGAGCAGTAGTAACATAGCAATACGACAATCTAAATTATATATAAACAATTGAAACAAGTTTTCATTGTATAAACAAGTTTAATAGAAATAGTACAAAAGAGATCTAATTACGCTTTAAGTGAGATCGTTTATTAAAATGTAAAAAACAGACTGTTTAATTTTCTCAGGACAGGAAAAATATTCCAAACTAATTACTTTAAATTAAAACGATATTTTTTTGAATTGTTATCGTTAGATACTGGTTGTTTTATTTGTTTATCTTTACATGAAATATCTTAATAATGTAAAACCATATTTCATTAATATTTAGAGTCATAAAATTTTGTATTAAATTGAAATGTACCCAGTTTATCGCTGCGTAGCAGTTTCCGCTCTCATATTACTAATACCACGAACGTGAACGAGAAAACTACAATTCACGATCATATAGCAGCCCATTTACACATACGTAAGTGGGCGGGTAATATCAGGAAGCGCCATTGAAAGTTTAAGGTAGACTTTCGTAGCACGCGTCAGTAGCTTCACCGACATTTTACTATGAAGTTTGATAAGAAAAATTACAAAATTCGAATAAAACAGCGTATTTCTTTCTTTAATATGATTCACTTCAAAAAACCGCTCATTTAATCTGGTAAAGTTCACATGGGACACCTTTTAAAGTCGGCTAAAAATTATATTCATACACAGTTGTCGTCTTTTGCCGAAGCACAAAGTCTCTCTTTTAATTTTTGGATTATCACACTTAAGCAAACACGTTTTAGAATGCACTGTGTGTGTTTGAACACAAATTATGCGTTTGAATGTCATTAATTATTATTTTTTTATTTATTAAACAGTTGTAAAACTGTAAAAACCTTTGTGTCTGTCAATACCGTCACTACTAACGCTTAATTGGAAAGTCTACCTCAAGTAAATGGTGAGCTCATACTGCCGCAGAGCAAAGGAGTGTGACCGTCACGCTGCGATAATCCTGCGTTAATATTCGTCATTTTGCCTTTTTATATTCATTATCATAACCATCATTTTACAACATAAAAACCCAAACAAACAAACGGATTTCCTGATACAAATACAGTTTTTTTTATGTAATAACTAAGCAAACAAATATATGGGTGTCCAGATGGTAAAAGACAACAGTGGCCTATAGACACCATGGATATTATAAGAGCGACGCTGTCTTTCAGCCGTAATATTGAACCTATTGTGCAAGTTTACCAGCTCGCCTACCCTCCGAACCGAAAACTGAAGGAGTCGTTATGGCGGCAGGAATAGGTAAGGCGATGGATGATGCATTTTCAAGTCATACACAACACAGAAAACGATAATATAACTGATTTTTTTCTGGTAAGTATACTAGATAGTTAAATTGGATGTGAAAATTTATTTAGATATAAATCTTTATCCTCGCATTCCCGTTTCAACAAGCCACTATTAAAATAAAAGTCAAGTGAATTGTATTTGTACATTGCTGACCAATTACGCACAGTTTGTATACAAATGTCCCATTGTTATTGTAGAGAATAAGTGACATTGAAACAATTTATGTTTATGTGTATTATTTTTGGTGATATGCGCATACGCATGTGAGTATTCAACACAATGAAGGTCATGGTTTGGATTCTTGGTTTTGAATTTTGTAACGAAGGTTAACCTACCATGAAATATTTTAATTATTAAAACAATCGACGTAAGTATTTCCTGTCTTTTAAGGGTTATCTCGTGCTATTCAGCAAATCTATGTGAAGGCTTTCGACGTTCATTCAGAAGCTAAATCCCTTAAAAAGAACACTCGCCTTGGTTATGTATACCGATTACATTATCTTTCAAAACCGAAACAGGATAGTGGCAAATACTGTCTTTATAACGTCAGGATTAACAACCGTGCCAGTTTACCAACTAATCATGTTAATGAAAATTGGAATTATATATGTTATATCTATAATATAAAAATAAATTGCTAAATGTGTTAATAAACGCATTTGGCCTTTTTTTGGAGAAGAAGGTTCTTATGAAGAGAAAACCGGGAAAATTGCAAAGAAGATGGAAAAAAACAATATTTTGTTTTTCCCCACACAAACTGAACGGGTGGAACGAAGTTCGCCGGGACAGCTAGTAAGCTATAAAAATCTCGTAGACTGTGAAATTTTAGCGATTTTTAAAAACGATAACATTAATAGAAATATTAGATTTTTTATATAAATAGCTAAAATCAATGTTATTATATTATAGTATGAGACTGTGTTGATAGAAGTAATTTTATAAACAAATCAATTTTGAACCGAAACACGCAATTTGCGGCAAGTTTTATAAATACTGTTAGAGATTCAAATAAAGATCGCAAAATAAAATCAGTTGAAACATCGACAGTGTTGAAATAAACACCAACCTTTGTTCCGAATTTCCTGAAATGACAGACACGCTGCGAAATCCCAGTTCATTTTTCTCCCATTGTAACATTGGAAAAGCTGGACTGGTGAGGAGATTCTTTGTAAAAATAAATTTGAATTCCATCATTTTGTAAAAGGTTTATGTTTCAGCTTCTTCATTTTGTACATTTATCGATTTTGGTTTTAATGTTGTATTTTATCAATTTACTTTTAGGATTAGATTGTAATGCATTTCGGTTTTGATTTTTTTTGCTTGTAAAAATTTGTCCTGTCATTTAAATATTTAAGACCTAGCTTTGAATAAAAATATATGATAATCATGAGTCTTGTATTGTTACTTATATTTAATCACTAATATCTGCATATGAAAAAGTTTGTTTGTTTATAAAATACTAAAAATAATTACTTCAAAACAAATGACGTTACAGTCTACATGATTTTTAATGACATGCGATTTGTCCCGTTACTATAGTCGTAATTATGTCACAATTTTCGTAAATTTTTAGTCCTTATATTTTAAGTGTTAATATTGAATGTATTTGAAATGTCGCTTAAGAACATGTGATTGTAACATGATAGAGTACCATGCTGTCTGTGCACTATTGCTGTGATTCCTATACATTTTACATTTGTAACATGATAGAGTACCATGCTATCTGTGCACTATTGCTGTGATTCCTATACATTTTACATTTGTAACATGATAGAGTACCATGCTGTCTGTGCACTATTGCTGTGATTCCTATACATTTTACATTTGTACCATGATAGAGTACCATGCTGTCTGTGCACTATTGCTGTGATTCCTATACATTTTACATACATACGGCTTACCACAACTTTTGGTAGACAAATAATTTATGGTGATGGATGTTATGTACTTACTATTCAAACTATCTGATTCCAAATTAATTCAAGGATAACGTCAACAAGTATGGGACAAGATGAGTTGCAATTTTAAATTTAAAACCATAACCCTTCTTTTGTAATCATTTCATCAAGTAAATCAAGTATCATCATTGAAAAGCTCGATTATGGCTTCTTTTTCAGTTTTTATAGCTGTTTCAATTATACCACACGCGCTGTGCTTGGGATAAATTTCTACATATTTCAAATAAAGAAAAAATATCTCCTCAGAACCTGCACCCTTTCGTCTTAAAGAATAGAATTGCATAAAACTCCTCGTTGATCGAGGGGCTAGCGTACACGCCTAACTACACTGATTAGCAGCGAGACTCGGGTTCGATTCCCAACGGTGGCAGGCATTTGTGTGATAAACATTTAGATGTCTGCAATTCCGGGTCTGGGTGTTTATTAAATTCATTCTGGTATCTATTTAGGTATTAGAATCTTTGACTAGCACCCATAACATAAGCGTATTATAATATTATGCTTAGTTTGGGTTAGATTCAATTTATGCGACTTGTACAGTGATATTTATAATTATTTAAACGGTGTACCCGGATTTACGGTAAGAAAAAAATTAAGGGGCCATGTATGCTAAAATACGTCAGCAATATACTGTTTTTTTCATACAAAGCAATTATGGATCTTGGCGACAAAAATACACAAGATTAACATTAATTTATAAGACTAGTGTTTCCAAAACACGATTCATTTCACTTTGCTCGATAGAAAAAAATCAAAAAGTTAACCCTTTTTTGAAAGAAAAACCCATTTTTCTACTTCAATTATGAAAATATCGAAACCAGATTTAACATAAACATAGATAAGTATTATACCTAAAAGATAACTGTTTCAGTTTTTTTATTTTTTTCAAACTACTTTTATATTGTCAAAAATAGTGATTTGGCGCTTAAGACATTTACTTTAGAGCGCAATATTTCATAGTAATCATGGAACGGGGGAGTGCGCTGATTGGCTCTTCTGGCTGACTAAGTATGGGGCCTTAAAGGTTTCGACACAAGAGTCGAATCCGCAGTAGCCTAAATGGTTAGAGCATTCGTCGGCTTGAGATGAAAGGCAGGTTCAAATTCTGTCTAAGGTGTTTTTTTTAATTTGTATAAGTAATATCTGCTTGTGATCTTTTTCTAACAAATGATTTCTAAACGAATAAATAGAATACGTGTATCAATAACAAAAATATCTTTGTGATGCACCATATTTGACTGAAATATTTTATTTTGATTTCAAAAAATGACGTTTTCTTCAAAAAGTTTTTATATTACGGAAGCACTATAACCGCGTATCATTTGACCAGTTGGTATAATTTATGCTCGATATATACAATTACCCTCAAACTGTCCGCTAATTGGGATCGAGACATTTCAATTGACAAATTGTCGAGTCCGATGGTCAATGTCGCTCAAACATTTGGACACCTGCAGGGTAAAGTGCACATTAGATACTTCAAATTTATCGCTCTTCCCTGTGGTCTCGAGGTCTGCTGTTGACGTTGACTGCGTGAGGTGTTAGGTTCGATTTCCGGGTCGGACCACTTGAAATGTAATTTTTCAATTTTGTAATAAAAAAACAATGCTACCTGTTTTTTTTTGTTTGTCACTTATCACATTGGAAGTATGTAAAACCTTCGACTAATCGGGGCTGCCTTGATTGTACCTCTGCCGATTTTTTGGGGATACGAGCATGAAGATACTATATATTTTATAGCACAAAAATGCAAATAAA